>JBBPBS010001045.1:2978287-2993805 GCA_037974835.1 Cicer judaicum | reverse complement strand
TTTTTTTTTTCTGGTTTTAATTTCTTTCTTTTTATTTTCTAATTTATTGTTTTATTGACTTTTTGGTAGGGTGACTGGCTTAAATTGCCACATAAGTAAGTGTGGATTGGGTGTACGGTAAAAACAGAACATTAACCTAATAAAATCTGTACTTTATATTTTATTAAAGCTGATTGTTTTTATCTAATTAATTTATCGATTTATGAAAAAAAATCTTAAAAAATCTACAATATACTATAAGAATTCTCAACTATATACCAAAAATACAATTTTGTCCTTCATAAATTTAACCTTTACAAAAAATTTAGGGTCACAATTGTAACTTACTCTAGCTTTTTGTATATAACCAACTTCTTCAAATTTTTGTGAATTTGAAATTTTCTGGTTTACACACCGCAAGACATAGAAGAAAATCAAATGTATTTACGGAGAAGAAAATCAAATATATTTACGGAGAAGAAAATCAGAGAGACTCAAGAAGAAGAAAATTGCAAATGGAACAACATAAAGAAAGGGTTGCTACAATCTGTGATACCAGTTTGTTCAAGGTTTGTAACTTCCTCCTTCAAACTCATTCGTTTGTATTTGGAACTGAAAAATATATATAATATTAGTATTTAGTATACTATATCCAAATCATGAAAGAAAGAAAATGGAAAAATCAGTGTCGGTTCTTCGGTTTCTCACTTGAAATGTTAACTGCACGTTTTCAAAATTACAATATTGTCCACTTAAATTTGGTGTTTTGATTAGAGAAGAATCTGAGGTTGTTAATAATGTTGGAAAAATACAAAATTTTGGAAAAACAAAGAGAATAAGAAGATAGTGTTGTTGATTTTGTATCTATTTAAAAAAAAAACAATTTCTTAGTTCTTTAAATTATTCTTATTACCCTGTCTAATTTCATATTCTTTTGCATTTGTTGATTTTGTATCTATTTTTAAAAATAAAAAAACAATTTCTTAATTCTTTAAATTATTCTTAGTAGACTGTCTAATTTTATATTCCTTTACATTGTTTTTAGATTTTTTGTTTGTACTTCTAAATGTTATTACAAACTGAAATTGCATCTTCAACTTCTTTATATTTTTTTCGCTATTAAATTATAAATTTGACCTATAAAATGAGACAAATTATGTATTATTCTTATTTCTATATGAAGTTCATAAAACAAGAGGAAAAATGTTTTCAATTTATATAAATTATTCTCCCATCGAAATTTTTTGTGGTCGCTTTTCGAATGCATTAGATTGATAACTTGGAGCTGATATGGTTTAACAATTGGTTATGAATGAGTTTTAGAATCCTTTTGTTGAAAAAAATGACTCTTTAGGATTAGGTGTAGTGTTACAGTAAATTTAATAGTTTTACCGCTACTATTTAATTCAATATTGAATATAATAATAATAATAATAATAATAATAATAATAATAATAATAATAATAAAACGTTGTTAATTTATACTAGAGGCATATGCAATCAAATTTCAATTTTTTGGAACATTAGTAGTAATAAGGGAACATTATGCATGTTTTTATTTTTTTGGTTCTACTAATAGGGACTTGAGGTGCATTTGCATTGAAATTTTTTATTATGTATTCTATATAGTTAGATCCATCGAATGAAGATCCATATTAACTAAACTAATTGTAATGGTCTTTTACACAATATATTTCTTCAAACTTTATTGGCAAAACCCTAATTTGGGAAAAACAGAGGGAATAAGAAGATAGTGTTGTTGTTGATTTTGTATCTATTTAAAAAAAAAAAAACAATTTCTTAGTTCTTTAAATTATTCTTACTACCCTATCTAATTTCATAATCTTTTGCATTTGTTGATTTTGTATCTATTTTTAAAACTAAAAAAAACTATTTCTTAGTTCTTTAAATTATTCTTAGTAGACTGTCTAATTTCATATTCCTTTGCATTGTTTTTAGGTTTTTTGTTTGTACTTCTAAATGTTATTACAAATTGAAATTGCATCTTCAACTTCTTTATATTTTTTTCGCTCTTTAAGTTTCAAATCTGTCGCATTTCATCTTTAGAGATATATTACAATCTGAAATAAATTATTAATTTTCAATTTATGTATATAAAGTTTGCATTGATTCACAGACAAGAAATGCAACACCATTGAAGGACATTAACACCTCAAAGGAAACTTGAAAAATAGCAGTTAGGGTCACAAATTACTTCAATGATGTTAGTAAAAATGGGAATGTGCACGATGATGTTATTTTGATGGATTAACAGGTCTACATTTTAACTTTTTCTTTATGTTTGGTTAACAAATATTTTCATTCTATTAGTTACTATCTCATTTTATAAATTATTTGTTATTAAAAGGCTTATCATATACATGTTGTTATTAAAAGGCGGATCAAATACATGTTGTTATACGACAAGATGATTCTGTTAAATGGAGGGGCAAACTCAAAGAGAATCAAACATACATCATCCATAACTTTTCTGTTTTTCCAAGTACTTTCCAGTTCAAATATTGCCTCCATGAATTCAAAATTGTTTTCAATTCTGCTACTTTTGAAGAAGAGATTGATCTCCCTAAAATCCCATCGACTTAGTACCGTTTTGTGTCTTTTAGCACTATTTTGAATGGGCAGAACCCTCCTAACAACTTAATTGGTAATACTATCAATTCTGTTTTTTTTTAAACAATATATATGTGTTTTTATATTTTTCATGTTTCAACGGATAACTTATCTTTTTTATTTATAGATATTATTGGGGTACTGGATGAGGTCATTTCTTCAACTTCAATCTCATCAACCAAAAACATTTGTGTCACTGTCAAAATCAAAGATCTCAGGTAACAACAATATTTATATTTAATTAATATATTATACAAAACATGTTTCAAATGTTATTGTTCATTTCATTAGCGGAAACATCCTTACTTGCTCCCTATGGGAGTCTTATGGTACACAATTTCTCAATTATGTTAATGCTCATCCCAACTCTAGTTCCATCATTATAATCTTCCATCATGCACGAGTCAAGCCTCTAGAAGGTATTATTAATTCAACACAAGTACTAACTATTTAATGAAATATTTTGTTTGTTACAATATACTTCAATGTAGTTGTTAATTAATTGCTTCTATATGGCAGGAAACAGCGAACCTACAATCACTAATGCATGGAGTGAAACTAAACTTCTTATCAATGAAAACATACACCAAATCAACGAATTCAGAAATGAGTAAGTTGACCAACTATTTACAAATGTCTTTTAAATGTTGCAGTTATGATTTAGCCTGATTAAAGGTCAAATGATTTTAATGATGTCGACCACTCATATTTAATGAATGCAGGTTACCTACAATAGATGATATAGATAACTACTTTCAGGGCAGTCAACTACAAACTCAGATCACATCTTCATCTCAATACACCTCACAAGAGAAGTTTATGTACAATGCTCAAGTTAAAACTCTTCGCCAAATCAAGGCTATTGGACATGTAACTATAATTTCATAACATTATTTGTATGTAGATATATACACTATTTAATAGTTACAATTTTTTTAATTAGAACATGGTTTTTAGGAAATGATTTGTGTCACTGTCGCAACTATGTCAAAGGTTGAGCCAGACAAATTCGATTGGTTTTATCTTGGTTGCACTAATTGCACAGTCAAAGCTAAAGAAGGGATTACAAATTATCAATGTAAATGTGGTGTTCAGGTTGCCGAACCAATTCCAAGGTACATCAAACATTAATATATGGTGTTTTATATATATATATATATATATATATATATATATATATATATATATATATATATATTTTAAAGGATGTCATTTTATTTGTTCTTCATAATTCAAAATATATTGTCCAATCAAAGTAAAATTAAAGGGTTACAATTTTCTAACTTATAGGCATATGTAATAAAGTAGAAACAATTTGTATAGTATTAAGGGTTAGTGTTACTATTAGAAAGGTTTTCTCTTATCTATCATATAAGGATATAAATTTGTTCGCATACTAAAAGCAAATGGCCCATAAGAGTAGTTCAATATTCAACCTTAATTTATTAGAATTTATAAATCAATATTAGAGTCCTTATATGAAACACTTATTGGTATCATTACTAACAACATAAAACAGGTACAAAATGATCATTGAAGTTTTTCACGACAATTGCTTTTGTAACTTCCTTATGTGGGACCAAGATTGTACTTCACTACTTGGAATTTCAGCATCTCAAATGAGGAAGAATATGATTGAGGCATGTATCTAATACTTAGTCCAACTAACTTGATAGTTTTGATATTTATTGTTTAACACATAATATGACATAATTCATTTACCTGAAACATGTTATAGGCTGGTGATACTGACATAAGGATATATCCATCAGAACTTCAAGACATAATGGGGACCACTCTAGCTTTTCGTATAAAACTACAACCATCTTTAAAACTGTAAGACCCATAATTTTAAATTCTAATTTATGTATTTTGGGGAATTTTGTGCTTAATTTCTGAGGCTTTTTAGCCAATTTTATGGCATTTTGTGAGTTAAATGCCAAAAATATATTTTTAGAGACCCGATTAAAATTATTCGTCGATGAATAATTTTATTTAATTACGGTGAATCTTTTGTCGAAGAAAAAAATCTCTGAGATGTAGCATTTTTCAGAAAAATTCATCTACCAATTGAATTACGGCGAGAATAGATATTCTTCTGAAAAAGTGGTTTGTGATGTGATGTGAGGTGACAGACGTAATAATGTTTTTTATAAAAATATCTAGATATTTATAAATATCTAGATATTTATTTAGATATTTATTATTATTATAATATATTATTATTATTTTAATATATTATATATATATATATATATATATATATATATATATATATATATATATATAAGGCAAAGAAAGGAAGCAGCCGCTCACGTTTCCCTTTTCTTCCTCCTGTTTCATATTTTATGTTCTCCCTCCAACTTTCTTCTTCTCTCTCTGTTTGACGAAAACAAAAACCAAAGTGTTGGTTTTGAAAAGAAAACAAACATAAACCTCAATTTATATACTAGATCTAAACTTCCATTCGAGAAGTGATAGAAGGGAAAGTTGTTCATTGCCACGCTATGGTGCTAGTGAGCTAGTTTTCGACGCGACGTCACAAACTTAAACTTTACCGAAATTTATTACGGTACCGTAATTGCGTGTTAGAGCTATCATTAAGGTAAGGACTCCTTCCAAACTTTTAGTTTGCATTTAGGGCATTATTTGTGATTTTGTGGAAAAGAAATTTGATGTATTTGAGGTGTGATTTTGTGAAAAATTAATTTAATGTGATTATGTGTAATTTAGTGGAATTTAAATTTGAGATGTGGTTTGTGGTGATTCAAGTTTGGTGTGATTTATATGTTCATAATTATTATTATGAATTTTTGAGATGTGATTTATTTGTGGATTTTGTAGAAAATGAATTGATGAAATTTGGGTGAGTTATGTTTGAATTGTTGAAATTTAATTGAGTTGTTATATGTGTGTTGTGGAATTGAATTGATTGTTGTCGGTGTGAATTGGCGATAATTAAATTTGATGAGTTTGAGTTACGTAATGAGTTATTTTCAAATAAATGAGTTTGAACTAAAGTTGAAATTTTACGAAAAATTTAGAGTTCTTAAAGTTGTGAAAAAGTTCAAATTTTAACTAAGTTAAAGAGTTTGAGCAAAAAGATAGATTGAAATTAAAAATGGTTAGAGTTCAAAATGTTACTCTTTTAATTACTCTTTGATTGAGTTTTAAAAGAAAAAAAAGTTTAGAGTATTTTAGTAACTCAAAAATTTCGGTGCTTTAATAGTCGAGTGTGTGTATGGGAAATTTTGACTATATTTGTTTTATTTAGTTTTAACTAAATAATATAGATTATTTGGTTTTAAAAACTTTGGTGTGTGAGAAAGATTTAATTTTGGAAATTTTGTTGTGTTTGGATTAGTTTTATTGTGAACAAGTTGTTATCAATATTCATGTTTATGTAGTTAGCTCCTTGAGTCTCGAAAAGGAATCGAGACCGTTGGCACCGAGTTAGCGGTAGGGAGAACTCTGATATATTAATGTTGTTGTGGTGATTTATGGTTGAAAATTTTAGAGATTGAATATGGTGATTAATGTTTGGAAATTTTGGTGATTTTTGTTAGGTGAAATTGATGTGTTCATAATTAATATTATGAATTTTTGAGATGAAATTTATGTGTGACTTGGTGGAAAATGAATTTAATTCAATTTAGGTGTGAATGGAATTTGGAGATGTGATTTATGTGTGGTTGTGGAAATTTTAATTGGTGTGAATAAATATGTTTGAGTATGCTCTGTGATGTGTTTGAAAAATCATTAGTGTTAAATGAGTATTAAAAATGGGGAATCTTTTAATAGTTGCATTTACTTAATGATTATGATGAAAAGAGTGAGAGTATGCTCATGCATTTTATAGTACATGGTGACTGCGATGGGACCATAGTGATAGTGGTGACCGTGATGGGCCACGAGATGATGCCATGTGAATTGTTGGTTCATCTTATCCTTGCGGGGATTGTCGCGTCGTGCTGATCTGTGACAGATTGCACTCTAGAATGTGCTGATCTGTGAGCGATTGCACTCTAGAAAATTGTGCTGGTCTGTGAGCGACTGCACTATTGTATGTCGTGCTGGTCTGTGAGAGACTGCACGCTAGTAAATCGTGCTGATCCGTGAGAGATTGCACCTCGGTAATTAGTAATGGTCTGTGAGAGGCTGTACAATTATGATTTACGCCCCTCGAGTAGGGTTTTGGTTTGGAATTCTGGAATCATGCATTTTGGCATATACGCATTGCATTAGGGTGCTTGGCACGTGAGTCATGTTTGTTATACTATGATGATTGTATATACATATTCGGTTGTTGTTGTGATTTTTCGTAATTGCTTTGAGGTGTGAAGTTGAGTTGATTAAGTTTTGATGTATTTATGAGTTCATAATTGATTTAATGAATATTTGATGTGTGATTGAGGTGTGAATTTGTGGAGATTAATTTGGTGTTAATTATGTGTTCATAATTGATAATATTAATGTTTGAAGTGTTGATTAATTCAAAGCCATTTTAGAATTGAAAATCTGCATTTTCTCAATTGTATTCGGCTATGACAATGCAGTTTGTCAAATCTTCACTTTTCAACATTGTTTATGCATTCTTGGACATATGAAAACCCTTTCGAGGAGTATGCTAAGACGAAAGGTTCTTTTCAGCATTTGAAAATATAAGAATTTTGTTATGTGATATTTGTTAATTTCGGTTGGTGACCTTTACAATTATTGTGGAAATATGAGCTTTGCCCTCAGATGAGAAACATGATCATCCTACCAGTTAGTACCCTGAAGATGGGAAAGTAGTTAGTCATACCTGACCGAAGCTATGTTAGGAGGATCTTGCGGGGCGCGTGGAGATCATTCGGGTTGTGTAGTTTTTGTAGCATGATCAGATTAGGTGGTTGTATAAGGACTAGATGTCCTTCTTTTGTGATTGTATTTATTTCATTTTGGAAGATTGTATCTATGCTTAAACTGTTTGATGTCTTTTCTTTTGGTGGGTCCATGTTCCACTTTTTGATGTGATGTGGGGAAAGTTAAAATTCTTGGGGCAGTGCTTTTGTACAGGTCTGCCGAGAATATCCCAGGGGTATGAGCTATGATCGATAAGCCTCATAGCCCCAGTGTATTTTGATGTTTGAATACTTTGGATTTTTATTTCAAAAAAATTATTCCGCTGCTTGTAAATATTTGTTGACTTTGTCGTTATGTTACGGCTTAATTATTTATCCAAAAGTATTTTCTTTGTTTTAAAAAAAAATACACTCGCGCTTTTAAAAATCAGGGTGTTACAAAAACAGTGTTCTGTTAATAAGTCATGGAGTGATGTTGCACTTATTGTTGCAATTAAGGAATAATTTCAAATTGAACAGGTATTTAAACCATATATTGCCTTATTATATATTCTAATTGTAATAAATTATATATATATATATATATATATATATATATATATATATTAAAAATTGCACAACTTAAATTAATAAAAGTCCATTTTCAGAACACATCTAAAGGAGAACCGAGTCGTGAACTTCTTAGTCAAGAAATACTATTTGACACTGTAAGTATATCAACACGACTCTCTATAAGTGCATCATTTTGATAAATATATTTTGATTTCATAAATCTTTATGACAATAATCTAATTAATTCCTATAAACTTTATGAAATATGTAGCAATCATTATCAATGACTGGTGAAAACGATATTGAAAATGTTCAGTTAGCTACACCGGCTAAAAGGCCTCAAATTGATGACCAACAAGATAATGCGGGTAACGATGCAATTGCAAGTGCCCAACTATTATCATCAAAACCAATCAAGAAAGTCAAATGTGAATAGGAACTACAATGAATTATGTGCTACATAGTAGATGATGACATCAATTATGTTAAAAATTATTATTATATGTTGTAATTCTAAGGTCTAATTATGTTTTGCCTCATGAAGTATGAATCATGGGATATATATATTCTCAAAATATGTATTATTGTAAACACTAAATACAAGTACACTTTTTGGTTTAATGTTATTATCTTAAATAATAGTATTCTTTTTGATTGCATAATACAACATAAGTTATATAATTAGGCTATAAAATAACTCTTTTATACGTTATAAATAATATATTACATTTTATATTATGAATCAAATTGGTTCGTTTATTTTATAAAAAATCAAGTCATATTTTATTTTTTTAACAATTAATATCAATCAATAATGTCAATTTAGTATAGTACAGTTCCCAAAATCAATATGGTTTGAAAATGTACGGTTTAATGACAATTATGTGTTTCATGAAATATTGATAAATATATTAGTTTGGTAATTGTCGACTACAATAATTAACTTCATTGATTTTGTTCTATTTATTATAAAAAATACTTAATTAAATAAAAATATATAAACGACGCACCACCCATGCAATAGCACGGATATTATACTAGTTTGTTTGAAAAATAAAACGATATAGTGCAAGATTTTTAAAATAATAAAATTAAATTTTAGAAGATAATATATACTAACAACACCTAACCTTTGCATTCTCCATTTGTCTATATATAAATAAGGCTTCTGAAATCAATTCACACCAAAATCTGAGATACTAATTCTTCTCTCCCATTATTTTCTCTTTTCTTTGTGATAACAATGAAAGAACATATCTTAAAAGTGACGAAATCATCCAACATCATAATTTGGATCCTAATTTTGAAGAAATGTGTGATGATTTGGATTTTTTTTTTATATGAATTTAATTGTGGACTTATTTCTGGTTTTAGTTTAATTGATGATGGGAAGAATTCATATGAATTTACTAGGGATATTATAAACAACTGTATTGCAAAGAATCAAATCACCAAAGGAAAAACCGATGCTTTAAAGGTTGATTCTAATTCTTGATTTTTATTCTATAAGTTCGTCATTTTGTTCACATTATATGGTTTTCCCATGTATTTATGAGTTACTTTAGTCTAACTTAACATTTCTATTTGGGGCAGAATTTGCACAAGCATCTGTTGGAGGAATTGGAGTAAACTTCCCTAATGAGGTTGAAAGTTTTAGAGAGAGTTGTGCTGCTTCTGCTGCTTTAAGTGTTACTTATTTGTTCTTTTTTTTTTTAATGTATCCGTAACTCTTGAAAACCTTCCTACATCATTGGTTGTTCCTTGTTTTTTATTTATATATATAGCTTTGAACAATTATACGTCTGCTTCACCAAGGGAAAGGAGAAGGGGGATGGGGGCTCTGATCTGACTCACTGTTGCATTTTATCACCAATATTTAAGCACTCGTTCTTTTTCTTGTACTTTTAAGTTTCTTAGCACAACAACTTGTTTACTGTTGATTGGGGATCCCCATTACTTCATAGGAAATTTTCCCACTAGAATTTGTAGTCAACAATGCACGCTTGAAGATTTCCTACGTGAACTCCAAATCTTTGTTTTTAAATGTTTTTTGTAGTCATCGGTTGTTGTGTTCACCTTTAAAGTGGAGAGTTTTTTTATTGGACTAATTCAAAATGGAAAGCTAAAGGTAAATTAAGCATACCTTTATATTGAATTAAGTATTCAATCTATTTAGGCACTCAGTTCACTTGTTGCCATTGTAATAAAGGATGTTCATATTGACATGAAAAGGTTGTGCACTTAAATATACTTGTTCCCTTTCCACCATGGTTATCAAAATTCATACACCCACCCTTTGAACTCGAATTTACATATTTCTCTTAATTTAGAATCTTGAGTCCCTGATCCCTACTCTTAGACAAGTTTTGCTACAAGCGTTGATGAAACACATTCAAGTTCATAGTAGGAATTCATTTAATTCATAACTTTTACGTTGCAAACTTGAAGAGTATTTTCTACTGTAATCTTTTACCCTAACTGAAGCTTTTGTGGTTCTACTTCTACTTCCTCTAATTTTATGATTCTTTTTTTTTTCTTTTTTCTTTCTGACTGTTCCTAGACTTAAATCTCCTTTTTTTTTGTCTTATAATGGTTTTGGCTTCATATTTTTATTTGATTATGCCTTATTCCTTATTCGTGCTTCATATTTATTTCACCTTGAGATCTGAAATGCAAATAGAAACCAGGCTTTGCATTTCCGCTACCCTTCTACAATTCTACTGTTCTTTCATTGACTGATAATAGAAGCAAGCAAGAAACATCAATCCAGGGAGAAGAAAAAGATATTATGGGGTTTACACAACATTGCAAATTTTTTATCACAGAAAATAGTTTTGTTCAAATTCCTCTACACTATTGTGCTATAACGTATAACCTCTATTTGATTACACTTTGTACTAAATACCATTTCGCAAAAGAATAACGATTTGTTTAAACTATGCTATGTTATAGCTCTATGTAGCACCGACACGTCTAATCAAAGGCATGATCCATTTTCTGTCACCTCAAAGGCTTGGTTAGGGGATGAGAATATTACCGGCACGCCTCTAGGGTCAGATCCTTTCTTTGCTTACTTATTTGTATTTCAGTGTTATCAGCGACATGAATTTTTTTATTTTTATGATGAATTTGGAGTTGTGTGTTGTTCTTAGTGTTTTGTCTTCATAGATAAATTTTGCCCTTAATAGGTGTGCCAGTCACAAAATTTCCTTACTAGACACTTTTGGTGTTTGCTTATGACATCAAATAGTGTAGTGAAGAGTTTTGGTCAAGATGAAGTGGTAGGCAAGAGACAGAGAAAGTTTGGAAAGGAAAGAAGGATCATTTTTTACTTTTGATTGTATTGTACTGTATATAAGCCAACAAGCTGTAATTTTCTTTAATGAGAAACTAATAGGTTGATTTTTGTCCTATGTCTCATCTCATAATGATATTTATTGTGACAAGTTTTTAAATCAAACAAAAAAATAATTTGTACTGTCCGGACTTTTAATTTTTAGCAAATCAAACAAAATGGAAGGAACTACTGGCCAAATTGAAGCATTGAGTAAATTTTAAGGCCTTATAATGTATTTTTATCATCATTAACATAAAATCTTGGTTTTATTGGATCTGTGTAGTAGTTTAAACGTTTGGTGCAGGCACAAAGTGTACTGTCAAATGGAGACGTGATGGTTAAATTCAGATCATTGAGTTATACATGCCTTTACTTTTCTTTTGTTGGTTGCATGTGGAACTCTTGATCTATTTCTCTCTCGACTTTAATTTTACATTTGTTTGTATGGTGTATTGCAACAATATGCTTACATATTATTTTCCCGATCAATAGATGTGTTCTTGGTCGATGAGCCAAGGGATACTGAGTTATTCGGTTTAATTCAACCATCTATTTGCACTTTGTAATGTGATTTGACAAAAACTGTAAACAAAAATAATGATGTGGTAATAACTATTTATTAAATGAAATTAATTTTGGCCTTTATTTTTGCCTTTAACTTTTTTTAAATAAAAAAAATTCAAAATGCAGCGAAAACAAATAGAGTTCGTTGCTTAAAACAAATCAAGCGATATATTTTCATGTTTTTGTCACCAAATTACGACTCGGTTCAAAACTATAAACAAAAATAAGTTATAGAAAATAGATATATGTAATTTAAATTTTGAACTATATATATCTACTTTCTTCAATCAATTATTATTTATTACCTCCGTCTCTAAATATAAACTGTTTTTAATAATTTTATCTTTATTAAGAAAAATTGGTAGTGTGATAATATGCTTATTTTGTATAGAAAAATGACTAAAATGTTTTTTATATATTGATTTTTTCAATAATAACTTTTCATATTTAAAAAAAAAATTAGTAGTATTAATTAGAGTTATGTTTGAAAAAAAAAAACATCTAATAAATTGAAAAGAGATTTACATTAAGGGATATTTTTTTTTTCTTTATCAATAATTAGTGTTTATAATTTGAAATATAGGTAGGGGTGGATAAAAGATCCATACTAGTCTAAGACCTCTAAATCTCAAAGGATAATTTGATGTAGCGGATGGATTTAAACAGTGTTCGGATAAAAAATATTCATAAATAGAGTACTAACGATTAGAAATAGTCGGATTCAATCTATAAAATTGAATTTATCTATATATGAAATTGACCAAAAATATTTATAGTAAAAAATAATAGACATAATTAGTACTAGCTATAATTTCTTGAAACTGAGCCTAGTACTCTAGTATGTTTAGAATGCACCTTTCACATTATAGGTACTATATGTTGACTTGTGACAACAATCGAAGAAGAGCTTCTTAGTTGAACTTCTTAACTATGAGCTGCTTAATTTACAAGAGAAAGACAACAACATGCTAAAGTCTATTAGCTACAGACGAAGAAGAGCAAAACAAAGACAAATCTTTCTCACCAACCTACAAATTATCATCTTTGGATAATTTGGTACAACCCAAAAAACCTAAGATTAAAAGGGTTGCTGTTAAGGTTAAGAAAATTGTTAACTCTTTTTTGTTATTTATGGAAACTGGTTCTTTTAGATCTTGTAATTCTAAGTATACAATTTCTGTTAATTTACCATTACCAATTAGGAGGAAGATTCTTTGAGATGGTGATTTAATTTAATTTATGTCTTATCCTATGATAATTATATGATACTATTGTTTTCAATCATTTCAATTTTTTTACTGTGTGGTTGGTTTAAGAAGAGAAAAAAGCAAAAAGTATTAGTAGTTTTAAATGATTGATGATTAGAGCTTGCTTACCAATTGTTATGTAAATAAGGCTTTATCCAATATCTATGTTTTTACCATTTATATTTATCTATAGATACATGAGTTTAAGTTTGTGATTAATGAAGGACCACATATACTATAAATTATTTTAATTCACACAAATTAAATAGAAAAATTTATTAATTAATTCATGAAAAGATCAGTCACAAGTTGCTCTTGATACTAAAATAAGTTAATTTATTAAATTTATATGGAGTAGTTGTCATATCATATACTTTAGGCTTTATTAAACTTTAGATGAAAATACTATAAAAGTCGAAAAATAAATAAATTAAAATATAACAAAAATGAAAATATATTTTACTTCAAAAAAATAATTAATTTTTTTAAAATGGGTTTACAGCCCTCTAAATCCATAGAATTTTTGTGAATTTTTTATATTGGGAACTTTCTTTTTAATGAGCGTTTTTATTATAAAGTTTTTTTATATATAAGGAATTTGAAAAATTGAGGGAGAACCACCGTGGCGTGGTAGTAGACTGGTGGACAGATTGACCAATTTCTTGTTTTATTTACTTTTTCTTTCGTTTTTATTTTGTTAATTTAATTTATTTTTATGTTTTAGTTTGATAAGTCAGATAATATACGCCATGTAAAATTGGTACCTTTTTAAAAAAAAACTAAACTCACGGTTGAGTTTTTATTTTACTCAACTTATGATTGAGTTTTGAACTAAAGAAAATATGCGATTAAGAAGTAATTAAACAACTGGTTACAAAATTGATAAATAAATAAAATTATGTCTTCCATGAGATGCACTGAATATTTATTAAACGAGTTTAGTTTAATTGTTATATAGTATAAAAAGTTTTCCATGTCATCAAATTACAATTTTTTATATAAATTACTTTAAAATGATTTTGATAAAAATCAAATATTTCTAATAATTTAATAATTATAATAGATTGATCTTCAAAATGTTGCTTCTTAAAACTGAATTGACTATGTCTTGTTGTATTTTTTTGTAATTTGTGATCCATTCAAGAGAAATCAGTTGTGCTAATTCTTTTTTTTAAAATCAGACTTAAGAACAAAGAGTAGATATGAAAATACCTCTTACATAATCAAAATAATAAATTAAGAGTAAAAAATAAATTATTTAATTATAATCTCATCAAAAGAAGTAAAGAAGCTCTTTTTAATCAAGAAGTCGCCGTAACGGTCAACCTCTTTATAAACATGAGGAACTGACACTTTCTTAAATAGGGAAATTTCATTTTTGTCAAAAGGAGGTTTTAAAAAAGTAATTTGTAGATGATTTAGATTTCACTATATTCACCCCCACTTGAGATTTTATTTTAAAGATAACTCAATTCAAAAACACTTCGTGAACCGATTTTATACTTGAGATTTTATTTTAAAGATAAGTCAATTCAAAAACATTTCGTGAACCAATTTTATACCCTGCCATAGTGCCCATAATTCAACTCAAATTGCATTACAGGATCTCAAACTATAGTACCACACGTTGAACTTAGGACAATATTGACCTGCTTTTTCATCGAAGGTGATTTTTTTTTAAAAATTCAACCGTTGAACAAATGTAATATTAAAATAAATATCACATATAAAAGAAGTTTATACACATTTTGTGTAGAAAGATAAATTAATATTACACATGAAGTATTTGTATATGCACATATATATAGTATTTTTGTAATTTTGCTCTTGGATATGGTCGGGGAGGGATTTTTTTTTAACTGTCCTGCTTCTAAAAATTAAATACCTGAATGTCCCTGTTTGACATTAATATACCAAACTGCCTTATTTTTATTTCAAAATTTTCCACCTCATAAGTCGCCATTTGGAATGGCGACTTCCTTAAGGAAGACCACTTTCTAAATGGCGACTTCCAACTAGTATTTTAAAAAAATAAAACAAAAATTTTGATTTTTTTTTTAATTTTTAGTGAATTTATATATATAATTAATTATTATAATTCATAAAAATACATAAAAAAGTAAATAAAGAGAAATTTTAATTATGAATTTTTTTTATTAAATCTAAGTTTTAATTGGCATTTATTAAATAATTTTTTCTGTAAAAAAATATTTTAATTTTTATTGAAATAACAAAAGTAATATATATATATATATAACTAATATAATTCATAAAAATAGATAAATATAAATTTTAAATTACGAAAAAAATTTAGGAAATTCAAATTCTAAATATCAATTTTTAAAAGGTTAGTTTTTTGTAAAA
>JBBPBS010001045.1:2946817-2976643 GCA_037974835.1 Cicer judaicum | reverse complement strand
TATTTCAACAAAAATTGAAATAATTATTTTTTACAAAAAACTAACCTTTTAAAAATTGATATTTAGAATTTGAATTTCCTAAATTTTTTTCGTAATTTAAAATTTATATTTATCTATTTTTATGAATTATATTATATATATATATATATATTACTTTTGTTATTTCAATAAAAATTAAAATATTTTTTTTAAAGAAAAAATTATTTAATAAATGCCAATTAAAACTTAGATTTACTAAATTTTTTTCATAATTAAAATTTCTATTTATTTATTTTTTTTATGTATTTTTATGAATTATATTAATTAATTATATATATAAATTCACTAAAAAATAAAAAAAATTAAAATTTTTGTTTTTTGTTTTTAAAAAAAAATTAGCTGGAAGTCGCCATTTGGAAAGTGGCCTTCCGAAGTCGCCATTCCAAATGGCGACTTGTGAGGTGGAAAATTTTATAAAAAAAAATGGGCAATTTAATACATTAATTTCAAATGGGGACATTCAGATATTTAATTTTCAGAAGCCAGTTAAAAAAAAGTCGCTGAAGGGGAGTGTATGATCTATGTCCCTGTCCCCAAAGTATCGTAGAGGGATTTTCTCCCCCATCATTGCGGGAAAAAAGTTCCCATCCACAGGTCTCGAAACTCAACTTTCATATATAAATTGACATAATCCAACACCTATAATTAATGGTTGAGACATCATCCTAATTTTTTTTTGGTGGACATGCTGAAAAAATTTAGTCGAATATACAAATTTATAGATACAAGTCATTACATATAAAATTGATAGAATACAAATAATAAAGCTTACCTTTGAGTCAGTGCTTCTCTTTGAGAAGAGTGTGAGAAGATGACTGCCCTTACTAATAAAATGGTGGTTAGGGTTAGGCTAACCAAATGGGTAATGGATTTATATATTCACCAATAGAGTGTAAAGGATATCTAAGAAGGACAACTAGAAGAATGACTCAATCCATCAAGCAGCATGCATACAGTAAAGTCTAAAATAGATAATATTTATTTATTTATAATTTAACTGTTGATGTAATAATTTGTATTTTAATTATTGATTAAGGTTAATCCATAAAATAAAATCCAAAAACTCTCCCATTTGGATGACTTTAATCAGTTATTAAAATATAAACTTATGAAAACTAGAATATCAACCACTTGCAAAATCACTTATCACAAAAGTAGTATAAGAAGGGATAGGTTTAACAATGTAAAAATATGATATGATAAAGAAACAAAATTTCACAAAATGATAATGAATATTAATTAATATAATTTAATTAAGAAATATGTAATCCAATAATAGTCAAAATATTTGAAATACTATAACGGAATACCACTAACTCAAAGACTTAAAAATAGTAAGAGCTACAATGCTCATATATAAGTCTTTAGTTAGTGGTTCTCCTAACAAGTTTTCGAAGAGAGAAAAACACAAGAACATGAGATTGAATTGTGTTTTGAATGTTTTAAATTTTTTTAACAAAACAAATGATAGTATACAAACATGATATAGAAAAAGTAAATAAAGAGATAAAGAGAGGAAATACAAGTAAATTAATTTCGGTTCACCATCAACACGGTAGATACGTCTAGTTCCTTCACTCAGAAATAATACATAGTTTTTACAAGTTGTTGTATATAACTGTGGTAGATTTCTTGTATTTGATTTTTTGAAATGAATATCACAAGTCCTCTATAAAGAAACTTCAAAGTAATTATGGTTTCTAACCATTGATGTGATTGCATGAAATCAATACGTAAAATAATTGATAGTACCGAATCTTCAAAGATTTTGAATCAACATTAAAAATTTATCTAATTACGTCTTCATAATTGATTCAACACAAGAACATGAGATTGAATTGTGTTTTGAATGTTTTAAATTTTTTTAACAAAACAAATGATAATATACAAACATGATATAGAAAAAGTAAATAAAGAGATAAAGAGAGGAAATACAAGTAAATTAATTTCGGTTCACCACCAACACGGTAGCTACGTCTAGTTCCTTCACTCAGAAATAATACTTAGTTTTCACAAGTTGTTGTATATAACTGTGGTAGATTTCTTGTATTTGATTTTTTGAAGTGAATATCACAAGTCCTCTATAAAGAAACTTCAAAGTAATTATGGTTTCTAACCATTGATGTGATTGCATGAAATCAATACGTAAAATAATTGATAGTACCGAATCTTCAAAGATTTTGAATCAACATTAAAAATTTATCCAATTACGTCTTCATAATTGATTCAACACAAGAACATGAGATTGAATTGTGTTTTGAATGTTTTAAATTTTTTTAACAAAACAAATGATAATATACAAACATGATATAGAAAAAGTAAATAAAGAGATAAAGAGAGGAAATACAAGTAAATTAATTTCGGTTCACCACCAACACGGTAGCTACGTCTAGTTCCTTCACTCAGAAATAATACATAGTTTTCACAAGTTGTTGTATATAACTGTGGTAGATTTCTTGTATTTGATTTTTTGAAGTGAATATCACAAGTCCTCTATAAAGAAACTTCAAAGTAATTATGGTTTCTAACCATTGATGTGATTGCATGAAATCAATACGTAAAATAATTGATAGTACCAAATCTTCAAAGATTTTGAATCAACATTAAAAATTTATCTAATTACGTCTTCATAATTGATTCAACATATCTTGATAAAAGCGACATGAAAACTAGAGGATGACATTTTAGAGGATGTCATGTACTTCTTGACTCAGCGGATAAGTCCAACTTTGATAAGCAACAAATGTTGAGATGTTGAATTCCTCAAATTTCTAGACTCAGATGTTTGACTTAAGAAAGTTGAGTTTTTTTTTTTATCAAAGTGTTGACTTTGTGAGAGTGTTGATTTTTTTATTAGAGTGTTGACTTTATTAGAAAAATATGTTTTTGGTCCTTAACGTTAAGTAGACGTTACAAAAAGCGTTAATTGCCAAAGGGAAATATGGACCAAACATTTAAATATGTTTTTGGTCTTTGTAAATATAATAGTTTTCAGTTTTTGTCCCTAAAAATTATTTGTTTGTATTTCATCTCTACAATATCCAAAAAAGTTATTTTTGGTACTTAATGTCAAATGAACGTTATCACAAATTTCTTAGCCATTCAGCCTCTTTATTACCTGCAGCTAGGAAAATGAATTCTACAACCATGGTGGAGTCGACAATGCAAGTTTGTTTCTTTGATCCCAAGAAACTGAACCTCCACCAAGGTTGAACATCCATTCACCTGTGGAAGCATGATCCTCAATATAAGTTACCTAACAAGAATTTGTATATCCTTCCATAACTGAAGGATATCCACTATAGACTAAACTTTAGATAATTGTTCCTTTCAAATATTTTAATACTCTATTAACACGATGCCAATGTTATTTACTTGGATTGCTTATATACCAACTTAATCTACAAAAGCATATATTATATCAGGTCTGGTACAAGTCATGACATACATCAAACATCTGATTACCTTTGAATTATCTAGTTGTATCATAGGACATCCTTTATGTGGTTATGAACTAACATTTTAATCCAATGGGGTAGAATAAAGTTTGCAATTAAATTGATCAAATTTCTTTAGCACTTTCTCAATATAGTGAGATTGGGATAAATTAATAGTTACACCATCTCTTATGATTTTAATTCCTAAAATCACATATGTTTCTCCTAAATCTTTCATATCAAAATTTTTTTATAAGAAAGTTTTAGTTTTTTCTACCTCATCTAAATTAGTGTCAAAGATTAACATATCATCCACACGTAAACAAATCATAACACCATTTCCATTGTGAAATTTACTATAAATACACTTGTTAGGTTCATTTATTTTGTATCTATTAAAAAATAAAACTTTATCAAACTTTTGGTGCCATTGTTTGGATGCTTGTTTTAACTCGTAAAAAGATTTAGTTAATTTACAGACTTTATGTTCTTGTCCTTTGATGACAAATCCTTCAAGTTGTTTCATATACACCTTTTCATCTAACTCTCAGTTTAGAAAAGCAATTTTAACATCCATTTTATGGATTACAAACTTATAGATAGAAGCTAGTACCAAAAGTAGTATCATGGATGCAATTCTTGCAACACGTTCATAAATATCATAGTAGTCGATACCTTCTTTTTGTGTAAACCTTTTTGGAACAAGTCTAGTTTTGAATTTATCAATGGTAGTATCAACTTTCATTTTCTTCTTAAAGATCCATTCACAACCTAATGGTTTGGATCCAGGTGGGAGGTCTACTAATTTCCATGTTTTATTCTCCATAATTGAGTCAATTTCCTCTTGGATGTCTTATTTCCAAAAGGCAGAGTCTTGATGCTTTATTGTCTCTTCATATGCGTTTGGGTCACTCCCTAAATTATAGAAAATTGGTTCATAAATGTTAATGTAATCATTTTTACATTTTACAAGGAACATAAAGAAGTCTAGTCCATAACTTTTCTCTTTTCTGACTCTTTTACTTCTTCTAGGTCCTGAAAATGTCAAACTATCATTATTAGATACATTATTTTCTAGACTTTGTACACTAGAATGGAAAATTTCCTTAGGACGTGAAATTGAGTTAAATATATTTTCTTATAATTTTTTGACTCAATCACTGTGTTTATAGGATATGAGTCATTAGATTCAAGAACCATGAATTTATATGCCTTGCTATTTTAAGCAATGCCAAGAAAGACACTTTCAATTCCTCTTTTTTCCAATTTATTTCTTTTTGGTTTAGGAACCTTAAAATTGTTCTACAGCCCCAAACTTTTATATAGTTAAGATTGAGTTTTCTTTTCTTCCAATGTTCATATAGGGTTATCTTATTCCTTTTATTAGGAACTCTATTTAGCAAATAACATGGAGTTAGCATGACTTCACCCCCAATAACCTTTAGATAAATCAGAATAGGATAACATGACATTCAATATTTCTTCTAATACCTTGTTTTTCTTCTATGCAATTCTATTTTGTTGTGGAGAATATGGTGGTGTTGTTTGATGCACAATACCAATTGACTCCAAATACTTAGGATGATAGAACTCTCATCTCTTATCACGTCTAAAACATTTAATAAAAATTTCATGTTGAAGTTTTACTTGTGCTTTAAATATATTAAATTTGTCTAAAACTTCATTCTTAGAGGGCATTAAATAAAGATAACATAATCTAGTGCAATCATCAATAAAAATGAAAAAATACTTTTTACCACCAATTGTAGGCCAGCCATGTAAATCGCATACATCACAGTGAATTAAATCTAATACCTTAGAACTTATTTCAACTCTTTTAAAAGGTTGTCTTGTGATTTTAGTTAGCATGCAAGTCGTACATGAATTTGAAATTTTATCAAAAGTCGGAATTAAATTTGATTTTATCATATCATTCAATTTACTAAAGTTAATGTATCCTAGTTGCATATGTCATAAATCACAAGACTCAACGATATAAATAGAAATCATATTGTTATTATAGTTACTAACAACATTACATTTGAAATATTCTCACAAAGGTAACCCTTCCCTACAAACATACCCCTTGTAGAGAGAATAAATTTATCTTCATCAAATACACATTTGAAACCAAACTTATTAAATAAAGAAACAAAAATCAAGTTCTTCCTAACATAAAGATCATAAAATACATCTTTAAGAGTAAGTATTTTTCCAAAAGTGAATTCAATATCCACTATTCCTTTTCCGTCTTCTTTATGAATGGTCTTAAATAGTTCATGCATCCCCTTCAGGGTATTAGTTCCTTTGCACTAACATCGTTCATTTGTGATTGAATAGTTGCAACAATTTAGTGGTGTTGCACGCACATAGGAATTGAACATGGGACCTTACCATTAAACATAATGTACACAACTACTGAGTCAACAACTCTATCATATCAATTAAAAATGTTCATATATATATATATACACCAATATTTTGGAAATATCTCATAGTATCATCGATGGACTTCGAAAGCTGGGATACATCAACCATGTAAGGAGCATAGTATCTATTTTTGGATGGTAAGAAGTCCAATTAAATACTTCAGTTTGGCCATCAGTTTTTGGATGGTAAGAAGTGCTAAACTTTAGTGTGGTGCCTTGCTATCTAAACAACTCCTGCCAAAAATAAGTAAGGAAAGTGGAGACCTTGTCAATAACAATACATAAAGGAATACCATGCAAATGAATTATCTCTTTGACAAATATATCATCAATGGACTAGGAAGGGTAAAATTGTTGGAGAGTGGATAAGACTTATTGGAGGTGAAACAAGTGATCCTGCCAAGTGTAATAGTAAGCCAACAAATCATCAAAGAAAACCAAAATATCATTCTCAAACATTTTAATTTGAAAAATATGAGGCATCATGTAGTTCATCTAATAGGTTGAATGGGAAACTTATCGGGAACTGTTACTTTGTTTAAATCCCTATAATCCTCACAAAAATGCCAACTTCCATCTTTGTTTCTTTTATAAGAATCACATGACTTGATCCCATGAGACATCATTTCTGAAACCTGTTTCTAAGTGTCATTTTTTTGGAGATGAGGATACCTCTATTGTATGGCTTCACATTTACAAGCCTTGTGCCTACCTTAATAGCGATATCACACTACGCCAAAAATAACATTTTATAGCGCTTATTAAACATAAGCGCTGTTGTATAATATTTTAAAATATCGGAGGATACAACAACGCTTTTTTGACAAGCGCTGTGGAAAAAGAGCCGTTGTAGGGTCATATAGGGTCACATAGTGCTTGCACATAATGTTTATAAGACTTTTACAACGCTTTTTCAAAAGCGCTGTAAACTGAAGCGCCCTCACATAATATTTTACAGCGCTTTTGGAGTGCTTTAAAAACAAGCGCTGTAAAATATAACACTCTCACCTTATGTTACATAGCTTTTAAAGCGTTTTTTTGACAAGTGTTGTAAAAGACTTGCGCTTTCACATAATTAAATGACTTATTAGAGCGTTTTTTATACAAGCGCTGTAAAAGGTTTTAAAAAAAATAAAATAACGAGGTCTTTTACAGCGCTTTTGGACAAGCGCTTTAAAAGGCTTATAAAAAAACGCTGTAATAGGCTTTTAAAAACTAAAATAAGGAGGTCTTTTACAACACTTTTGGACAAACGCTTTAAAAGGCTTCTAAAAAAAGTGTTGTAAAAGGCTTTTAAAAAATAAAATAAGCATGTCTTTTATAGCGCTTTTGGACAAGCGTTTTAAAAGGCTTATAAAAAAGTGCTGTAATAGACTTTTAAAAAAATAAAATAAGGAGGTCTTTTACAACGTTTTTGGACAAGCACTGTAATAGGCTTTTAAAAAACAAAATAAGAATATCTTTTACAGCGCTCTTTCAAAAAAGTACTGTAATAGGATTTTATATATAACAGTAAACCGCTTCAGTTTCCTTTTCATTACGTAAACTTCACTACGCTTCAGTGTCCTTCTCATTGCGAACCCTAATATCCCTACAAACCATATTGCCAACCATCTCCATTGCGAACCATCTCCATCTTTGTTACTATCTCTACGAACATTATTACATACTCTTCTAATTGTGAACCGTATTAAGTCCTAAGAACTGTTCGTATTTCTACGCATTCTCGATGTTCCTTCTTAAACAAATTCGTAACCCTACGAACCTTGTGTATTTCTTCGCACTCTTCAGGTATTGTATTTAGATCAATGCGGCCTTTGAAGTTATATACTATTTAGATCCCTTGCACGACCATTACAACAATCACTCTAATATAAAGACTATCTTCGACACATAAGTAATATTCATTTATTTCTTATATATATATATATATATAATGTGTTTGTTAATGCTATAATAATCACATTTATTTGATAGTGCTTTACAAGTTTTTCGAGCTCAAATGGGTGCTACAATGTCGAAGAAAAAATCAAATAATATCACATGGATTCTAATAAAGGTTTGAAATATATGCCTTTAAAATTTCATTAACAATTAATGGACAAATATTTATTGACTTATATGTTTTATTTTATAGTGCCGTCGTCAAACTAACAACATAGATTGCAAGTACTATATATTGCAATTCATGAAGGAGATTGTTGATATAAGTCAAACTATAATCCCAGAAACGGTACGATATGTTCATTATATTTTGATTTTTATAGATAAACTATGTATATATTTGCTGAGAAATTGGCATGCTGCAAGATTGTGAATATGTAAATGTAAAAAATGTATTGTATTGCAAGGTTCTGTTGTGACTATGTAAAGTTATATATTTTTGTGTTTTTGTGAATATGTAAATGTAAAAAATATGTAATTGTGTCAATATCATGTGTTGTTTGTAAACTGATGGTGTCAATATGTAAAGTTAAAAGTTTGTAGTGAACTTATTACAGCTCTGTAAAATGTGCATACAAATGCACCTATTACAGCGCTAAAAAAGCGTTGTAAAACTAGTACACTAATGAACCTATTACAGCGTTTTTTCTTTTTTTGAAAAAGCTCTGTAAAACGTGCAAAAAAATGCACCTATTACAGCGTTTTTTTTAAAAAGCGCTGTAAAACTAGTACAACAAGCAGCAAGTTTTTATAAAGGATTTACGACGCTTTTTTTTATTTTAAAGAGCGATGTAGTATCTTTTTAAAGCGCTAGATACTACAACGCTTAATTTTTTAAAAAAACGCTGTAAATGACTTAAAAAAAGTGCTATAAAATACTATTTTTCGTATAATGTCATGATACGATGTCATGTTTACATGATAATGCAATTTTGCACCAGCACCTCAACATTGGAACAACACCCAAATGTTGCTTTTTATTGCCCATCAACCAATCTCACAACGTAAGAGGAAAGCTTGCTTTGATAATATTAAATTACTCTCTTTTATTTTTCACAATAGAATGTTATTAATTTCATTAATAATTTTCTTTAATTTTTTCACGTATACATTATTATAGTTTTTATTAAAATCGATTAAATTAAGAGTTTTAGTATATAAATGATATATTATTCAACTATTGATAGTTTAATTTTGATAATACAAAACATGTTAATTTTCAATGTATTGTAAAATATATATAAATTTTTATTTCAATCAAACTTAAATTCATTTAATTTCACAATTTATTATTAAAAAGTTAAATAATTCGAAAGACAAAAATTTAGCCATATTTTATTTTAAAACCTTGTTTGTAAATTAAGATGGTTGCACATATTATTTTTCATCAACAAAGTTTACTTTTTTTTTTCTTTCTAGTTTTAAGTTAAAGGGAATTCAAACATAATACAGCTAATAATTTGACACCAGAACCAGTTTTCCTTATATAAATGAATTAAAATAAGAGGACTTCAATGGTACAATTCAAAATTGACATATTTTGATACTATCAAATTAAATTATCAATATTGTAATGATATATTTGTTAACAATAAGTAGAGAAAGAAGGGAGACAACCACTCTAGGGACTCATAACATAGAATGAACCAAATTTGAGAATGTAAATGTCTAAAATACCCTTACTACTAATATATAATAACATTATCTAACATCTCCCCTCAAACTCACGATGCATTAACATGGAGCATCGAGAGTTTGTCAATTAAAGAACAGAAACGTTTAATGGAAGGCATCTTTGCGAGCAAATCAGCAATATGTAAAGATGAAGAGACAAACAGTAGAGTAATGGTTCCATGTTGAAGATGATGATGAGTAAGATGACAATCAATCTCAATGTGTTGGGTGCGTTCATGAAAGACCGAGTTGTGAGCAATTTGAATAGCATTCTTGTTATCATAGTGTATCGGAGTTGGCTCAAAAAGAGAGATACCCATATCAGACATAAGCCAACACAACTAAATTATTTCAGCGGTAGTGGATGTCATAGCTCGATACTCAGCTTCTGTACAGGAGCGAGAAACAATGTCATGTTTCTTACTCTTCCAAAAAATAAGAGAATCTCCAAGAAAGATACCAAACCCTGTGGTGGATTTATGATGTATGGTGTCACTAGCCCAATCAGCATCAGAATAAGCTCGTAACTCCAATGAGGATGCCGATGGAAAGAGAAGGCATTGAAATTGAGTTCCTCGAAGATAACCAAGAATCTGAAAAACTGCTGCCCAATGTACTGTAGTGGGAGAGGTACAGGAAACTGGCTAATAACATGAACAACATAAGCAATGTCAGGTCTGGTAATCGTAAGATATACTAAGCTTCCAACTAAAGTACGATACAAAGTGGAATCTAGTAAAGGAACACTATCCAAGGGAGCATATTTCACATTCAACCTCAAGAGGAGTATCTGCTGTTCTAGTATCAAAAAGACGAGTCTGGTCAAGAATGTTGGCAACGTACTTGGATTGAGAAAGAAGGTAGCCTCTAGGAAAGTAGGCAACTTCAATCCCCAAGAAATAGCAAAGAGTTCTCAAGTCCTTCATCTCAAACTATTTGGCTAACTGCAATTTCAACTCATTGATTCCACTAACATCATCACATGTAATAATCATAAGTATAATGCAACCATAAGTGGTGGACCTTATAAACAATGTAGAATCATGTTCACTAGAGCGGAAACCAAGAGAAGTGATCACAATAGAGAATTTCTTAAACCAATCTTGAGGAGCCTATTTAAGACTATATAACGCCTTTTTTAACTTACATACTTCCTCTTGATTATGAGAAACTCCTTATGGAGGGACCATATAGACTTCTTCATGAAGCTCACCATTCAAAAAGCATTTTTGACATCCATTTGAGAAATATGCCATTGACGAATAGATGCAACTGCAATAAGATTACGAATAATGGTCATCTTGGCTACAGGAGCAAAAGTTTCTTCATAATCCATACCATATTGTTGAGAGAAACCCTTAGCAACAAGACTGCTTTGTAGCGCTCAACTGACCCATCAGACTTAGTCTTGATCTTGTATACCCAACGAGACCAAATAGCATGTTTTCTAGGAGGAAGAGGTACTAATTCCCGAGTGTCGGTTTTGTGCAATGTAGATAGTTCTGTTGCCATAACTTGTTGCAAAATAGGATCAGGAACAACCTCTTTATAGGAAGATGGCTCAGAAAAACTGTGAATAGAGGTTAAGAAAGAAGCAAATGAAACTGAGTAAGTGGAATAGACAAAATTAGGTAACTGAGTAGGCTTATGTTGACGAGAAAGGTAACGAGGATGATTAACAATCGCAGGAGGTGGTTGGACAACTAGGGGGACAAGAAGGATGTCATCATGTGGAGTACTAGTATTTGTCCTGCAATTCTCAACAATATAATCACTAGAAACATTATCATTAGGACCAAACAAATCAATATTGGTTAGTTCAGAACTCTTAGTAATTTGAGAATAAGAGGAAATAGAGTAAAAAGGGATGTGTTCAAGAAAAACAACATTACGAGATACATAAAGTTTTCTTGCATGAGGATCATAACAACGATAACCCTTTTGACCATCCCCATAGCCAAGAAAAACACATATAGCTGAACGAGAAGACAACTTATTGCGCTCTACTTAAGGGCGAAGAACAAAACAAGTAGAACCAAAAACTTTCAAAGAATAGTAATTAGGTGTAGAAGCATACAATTTTTCAAAGGGAGACAAACATGATATAATAGAGGATGAAATTCTATTAATAACATAAACAGAAGTAAGAACTGCTTCTCCCCAAAACTCACTAGGAACTGAAGCGAACAACAAAAGGGAACGAGTAGTCTCTATAATATGACGGTGTTTCCTTTCAGCAACTCTATTTTGTCGAGGAGTATCAGTACAAGATGTTTGGTGGAGGGTGCCATCATAAGCAAGTAATTCAGAAAATTTATTAGAGTTATATTCACCACCTAAATCACAACGAAAACACTTTATAATAGAATTATGTTGAGTTTTGATCATTGCACGAAACATATATGATAAATGTCAAAAAATTCAGACACGTTTTTCATAAGATAAACCCAAGAATAACGAGTGTAATCATCAATAAACGAAACATAATATCTAGATCCACCTTTGGTGAGAACTGGTGATGGACCCCAAACATCAGAGTGAACTAAATCAAAAGACGCATATGAAATAGAAACACTTTTACTAAACGATAAAACTGGAAATTTAGCAAGTTTACAACCACAACAATATGAGATATCACAAGTTTGTAACTTTCCTAAGGCTCTAGTAGAAGCCACATATTTTAATCTAGAAGCAAAAACATGTCCAAGTCGAGAATGCCATAAATAAAAAGTAGAAGATAAGGAATTCAAGCGAAAACAGATAATAAGTCAACAGTAGTTGTTGAGGTTGCAATATCTGAGAGTCGCAGGTCATTCAAAACGTAATGTGGATCCTGCACACAACAAGAAATGGAAGAAAATATAACCGAATAACCAAAATCACATATTTGACTAACAAACGCAAGACTCAAAGTAAGATTAAGAATATAATAAACATTAGAAAGAGACAGGTTAGGTGTGGAGACAGAACCAATGTCTGCTAGTGGCATAAGAGTGCCATCAACAGTCATAACCGACACAGATACACAAGTTTCATAGACACAAGATTTATCATCGTATGTCATATATTGAGATGCTCTAGAATCAAGAATCCATATGGAGATATACCTGACATACTAGAGGAGTTAAACCCTTTAGAAGAGGCAACATACATGGCATGTGATTGAGTGGCAAAAAGTTTTTGAAGATATTCTACAATATCAGATATTTAGGAAGTAGTCTCAGATGAGTATACAAAACCAGAACTAGAGCCAATGGTAGGAGAAACAAAAGCAACATTAGACAATGGCCCCCTAAATTCTTCTTATGTGCTCTCCCTAATTTTGGACAATGTGCTTTCCAAATACCTTTTTCTTTGCAAAATGAACATTCATCATTACCAAGCCCAACCCTCCCTTGAGATTTTCCTTTTTGAACAGGAGCAAGAAAAACAGATGGAAGAGTTTAGAAAATTCCCTTATCTAACACACCAAAATGAGTCTTAAGTCTGATTTCTTTTGCCAACAATTCACTAACTATTGATTCAACATTAGGAAGGGGGAATGATGCAAAATAACCCACGAAGGCCCTCAAAATTATTATGAAGAGCCATCAGAAACCAAATCAGACATTCCTCCTCTCTTTGATCAATGTATGCTTTGACAGCTTTCAACTCAGATGATACCATAAGAGCCAATTGATCCCACAGATTAGTCATTGCCAAATAGAATTCCTGAATGGCCATATTGTTCTACTTAACGACTCTAATATCACTTTCCAACTGATAACGTTTGGCAAAGATAGACTGAACATACAAACGTTTCAAGTGATCTCATATCTCTTTAACAGTATCATATTTTGCTAGTTGCACTCCTATAGACAACTCAACATAATTATTAATCCAAGTAATAATTTTTGAATTACTAACATTCCATGTTTTCAGATCTTTTGCATATAGAGTTTCGTCCTTTTTGTTTGTAGGCTTAACAGAAGTTCCATCAACAAAACCCCACATATATTTTCCAATCAAAATTTTTTTTCATCACATAACTCCAATAAGAGTAATTTTGTCCATTGAGGTGAACACTAACAACTTGAAGAGAATCATCCTTAGCACCAGTCATAACAAATAATGACAGGAAAATACGACAAGCACAATCACTAAGACAAAATAAATTAGGAATAACCTGGTGTTGTGCGAGCATGATTTATCCCCATCTAGACATGTTTCCTAGATCTGACTATTGAAGACGAAGACCTAAATGTTGCGAACCTGCTGTCCAAAAATCAGCCCGATCCAACAGTTAACGAATGCGCAATCGATGTTTTTCTGAGACTGATTTAATAAAATCGGGAATATGGATACTCTTCTCTTTCCTCTTTTGGGGGTTGCCTTTCCTATCAAAATAGTATATCCCTTCTTTACAATAGATCCCAAAATCAAGCAAAGCTCTTTGATACCATGTTAATAATTAAAAGAAGAAGAAGGGAGACAACCACTCTAGGGTTTCATAACATAGAATGAACCAAACTTGAGTTAATAGGATTACAACGAGTATCTATACATGAGAATAGAAATGTCTAAAATACTCTTACTACTAATATAAATAACATTATCTAATAATATTATCTATGAATAATTTGATCAAATTTTAAATTTAATACTACTAAATTTTGAAATTTATATTTTTGTTTTATTTTAAAAATTTTAATATTAATTTGTTAAGTTATACACAAAATGTAATCAAATTTCTTCTCTCTGCCAATTATCTCTCTATTACATGGTCTTTCTATTGTTCTTCACCATCTCTCTCCGCCGTTCTTTACTTTCTCTCTTTTTCGTTCTTCACTTTATCTCTCTTCCGTTTTGCATAATCTATCTTTGTCGTTAGTTAATTAAGAATAAAAAACAGTGTATGGTCGATGGCACTAAGACGACACCGACGCTAACTTGTGCGAATTAGGTAAGAGATTTTCTCACGGTAGTAGAAGAACGAAGATGGGTTCTTCTCATGACAGTGAAAAGACAGCAGAAGAGAGTCGTTTTCTTAAGTGGTGGATAATAATTTTAATTTTAATTAAAATAATAAAAATAGATTTTTTTTATTAAATTTAAGAGATTACATTAAAAAAATAAATATACATGCACAAATAATTTAACTTAATATATATATATATATATATATATATATATTGATTTGGAGAAAAATAACATTATTGATTAAAAAATTAATAATATTGAGACACTGCTCTTTTTTACGTGTATCATATAAATTATCTTAAAATAATGACATAATTGTTTCTGCGGTCCCTTAACTTAACGTTAGATAACCCTTCAATCTTTTATCTTTTTTTTTTCTTCTCAATTTAGTTTTTTTATTTAATTTTAAGTAACAATTTGATCTCTTATATCTTAAAATGTCAACAATGATATCATTTCTTTACAAAAACTTAAAAAATTTATCAAAATCTTTAAACAAAACCCATAACATTCAATATCAATTTTAAAAAAATTTATATATTCATCAAATGTATAACTCAAATATTCAAATAAACTCATATTTTGATCTCTAACAACATCAGATTCATCAAATAAAGAATGAAAATATGAGTTTATTTGAAGATTTGAGTTATGAATTTGATGAAATTTGTACTATATTGAAGATGATAGTTAATTTTATGAGTTTTATTTGAAAACTTTGATAAATTTTTGTAAAAAAATAATAACATTTGTTATATTTTAAGACATAAATGATGAAATTGTTACTTTAAATTATTTAAAATACTAAATCAAAAAAAAGATAAATAAAAAACTAAAGTATTTTATGAAATTAAATTAAGAGTCCGAGCGAGCAATAATACCTAAAATAATTGAGAGAAGAAAAGAATTAGCAGAAGGCATTAGCACAAACAAAACATAATCAATCGCAAAATCACAGGAATGTTGGGAGAGTAGTAGCAGGCTATGATACAAGTCGTAACCGCACAAGTTTAGTAAGTAAAGTAAAGTAAGTAACAAGATTTACAAGCACAATTTTTTTTCTTTCTGTGACTAGGCTTTGGTCACTAGTAAAAATGCTTATTTTACTCATATTTATCTGTGCTTTATTTATTTATTTATGCTTTACATCCAATTTTTGTTTTTAACATACTTAAGTTTCACTTTATATTGTTTGGAGTAATTAAGAAATTCACTTTAGAAGAATATAATTCCTTCTTTAAAGTAATTGTTTGAAGAAAACGTAATAACTATTGAGAATTATTAACGGATGACTGTGGTTGACTTTCAATGTTTAAAAATAGAGGGTTGATATTTTATTCTTTCACATGGTTAATGAGATAATGATAAAAAAAAAAAAAAAGAACTTTTATATTTATACAAAAGAATAATGTATTAATAATAAATAATGAATTGTCCGAAAGAAATAATACTGTGAAATGTTTAAAATAAATTTTTACAATTAAAATTTTTTTAATAGTCAAAATATTCAAAAATATGTCTTTAATAACTAATCTCGAAATAAACATGTGATGTAGACACCATGTCTACTTATTTTTGTTCTACTAATCTACTCTAATGAAAAAATTATTAACGTTAATAACCGGAAAACTTGACCATGATATCCGCGTTTGTCAATAATTCATTTTCAATAATTAATATAAACTCATTAATTTAAAATTGTAAATAATTTACATCTATAATAATAAGATAGATCAGATACACACATTTATTGTCTAGAAAATATTATATCAACCAATTTCATGACGTCCCATCGTATTTTGGAGATGTACTACTTTTGCAAAATACATAGTATAAGACTCATCTATATGGAACACATACATCATCGGGGTAAATAAATGTGGAGTACAAGGTCCATATGACGTGGAACATAAGCTCATCTCAAACACATACAATAAAAATAATTCATTTTTTACAATCATCTTTATATAATTATACTTAAAATATAGTATTTTATTTAAATATACAATAACAACAATCATTCAAAACTACATGATAAAATAATCTTTCAAAAAGAATGCTTACTCAAAGAATCATAAAAACGACAATTCAATAAATAAAATAGTAAATAAATCAATATTATAATCTAATATTGTATTTTATAATCAATTTCGTAGAGTTAGATTTTTGACAAAATATATTTTTATAATAATTACTATTCAAAATATCTAACTATTTTTCATCCGAAATTATTAAAATAAATGTACCATAGAAAGTTTAAATGACGTGATTACTCACTTGTTGAGTAAACGCAAAATTGAAATCGATTATTCACCGGTTGTTATCCTAACGTATACCTTTCTTCTTTTCTATCTTTTTATGTGTAAATGACGATGTATCCTATTTTTATTGGAGAACATATTTATGTTTAACTTTAGTGCTATAATATTACTGATGTATATAATATCACGCCAACAAATTTTAATTTTATAAAAATATTCAGTTTGGTTGAGTTCATGATAATTAATAATAACTAGATTGTATAATAATAAGATTTTTTTTTATTAAATAATAATAAAAATATTGGTTATTGGAACAACCAAACAACTCCTCTCAAAATAAAGTAAATTAATATCAAATATTATTTTATACTTACTTTTAACATATCGATTATATTGTATACATATTTTAAAATGATTCCAACATTATTATAAAACAATAATAATAACGACAACAATAACAATAATAATACTAATAACAATATATAAATTATACTATTTTAAGTTCGGAAATTTAATTATATTTAGTTTTTTATTTATAGGAAGTTATATATTCTCCCCTCTTAAAAGAAATTTTGTACCTCCAATTTATGTCAAACTGAATAAAACTATTACGACACATCTAGCGTAACACAAATAAATTTATGTAACTGCACCAACAAGATTTTGATACTTACGTATGATTACTTCCTCTAGTTCCCAACTAGCCTCATATGGAGTTAACCCTGTTAGAACCAAGTTGGTCCCTTGAAAATATTTTATGAGAACAATTTGTTGGACTAAGAGTTTCCTTAAGTGTGCATCAATTAGAACAGGAAAATCAGGGGAAGCAACGAAAGGAAGCGGCTAGAGGAAGTGATGACTTTTCATCATATGCATATTTTTCATTGTTTTTAGTTTTATCTATCTTTAATCATTAGTTAATTTAAGGAGTTATTTCATACATTTTATTGATTTTAGTTCTTGGATTTAATGAAATGTTTATTTTCTTATTCCCTTGATTAAGTAGAGATTTTTTTGTAGTTTTGCGTTGTTTCCTGGTTTTAATGCAGTGCTGAATTTTGGTGAGAAATCAACATGACCTATGTGGAGTATTTCAACAATATCGGGAGTTGTAGATGTCCAATTGGAGTCAATCCAAGTGCATAAGAAAGCTAAGATTCGTAGCTACAACTTTTATGAAGACATCGAAACCAATGTCAAACTCAAAAGAGGAGAAAAATGCAGCAAACGTAAAACAAAAAAAGTTGTGCGCCTGAAGCGCAACAGCTGCACCTAAGGCACAATTCTACTCTAGTGAATCTGCCAATCTACGCTTGAAGTGCAAATCCCACGTCTGTGGCGCGTGGCATGTGGCAACATATTTTAAAACACATTTTTTTCACTTTCTTGGATTCTTTTTTATTATTGGGAAATTGGGAAGCTTGTGTCATAGCAGAGAAACTCAGATAGGGTTGTTTCTAACACAATTGGAGCAGTTTTATTAAATTTATTCATGAATCCTTCTTGTAATTCTTTTGTAATCTCTATCCTTTTTATCTCTGTCATGAGAAATCATATTTGTTAGGGATGAGTGTAACAAGATGAAACCCTTATTTTTCTAATTTGATTTTTAGTTATATGAATGAGTTTATTGAATTATTTTGCTCATCTCTGTACTTAATGCTTTTTATTGCTAGATCAACATTAAAATGATCTACAATTCGTATTTTGAAACGAAAATGGACTTTACAAATGCTTGAGATGAGAAATTCATGATATTGTGGTATAGAGATTGATGCTGGTCATGAAACCAATTAAATTAGTTGCAAAGGCAGTAGTTTTACAAGAGAATTCCTGTACGGTAAGACTTAATTCTAATTTTAAATCCACTAAGGAATTTATGGTTACTTTGGAATTTAAGGTTCTATCACTAAGACATTAGGGCAAGAATAATAAAGAGAATTTGGTAATAATTCAATAAAAGAATTCAATAACTAGGATCAAATTAGACCAAAGTTTGGATTCAAAGTGAAATTCATCCCCGATATTTTTCTTATTATAAATGATCAATTTTATTACCGTTGTTATTTTTAAATAATATTTCAATCAATTTGCAAATTTTTTGTTCAATTTTAGTAATTAAATATAGCTCAATAGTAAAACACCATCCTTGAGTTCGACACCCGGTACTACTATTTTAATTATTACTTGCAATGATTCAGTACACTTGCTGAAATGCTAATTTTTGGCGTCATTGCCGGGAATTTCCATCTCACTATTGAGTTATAATTTAGCTTCTTAATTGAAAGTTTTTGCTCTACATTGAAATTTTTGTTTTTATTTTATTTTTAATTTTGAAGAAAAAAATGTTTTTCTTATATTTTCTATTTTTATTTGTTGAGTTTGATAAGCCTGTGTGCTAGTGGTTTGTCTCTTCTTTGTTTGAGATAACTATTCGTTGTAGAACATGAAAGATTGTAATGATGATATTCTACTACAATTCTATGAAGATGGTGATACTTGTCTTATATATGCTATATTACATATAATTGAGGGACAAATCTTGAGAGAGATATTTTTAAAATATCACCCTTTGATCCCTCATACGCGGTCTCTTAGGTGTGACTTTTGCGGAAAAGAACATATGAATGTAACATGTTTTGATGACTATGCCGCACAACTAGAATATGAAGATTTATTGGTTAGAAAAGTAGAAGACTACGGGTGTTATATGAAAAACATCAATTGGGAACAAATTCTACCTCTTAAAATGCTATCCAAAGAATCAGATGACACAAACTTTCACATCAAGGACTTTTTGGTTGAATTCATGAAGAATAACATGGTTTCAATTGAACAATTTGAAAGTCAATGTGAGAGGTTATTTGTGCAAGTGGTTGTATTTGAGAAAATGAGGAGAAGTTGAAGATTGAAGATGACTTCATTGTTGTGGTAGAAGAAGATAAGCAAGAGAAGAACACAAATGAGGAAAACAAAAATAAAAAGATTAATAAAGTTCGAGATTCAAGATTTGCCTTGTTCATCAATGTCCAATTGAAAAAGACATGGAAGCAACATCATTTATTTCTCAAGTTCATGGAATTTCTACCCAAAAAAAAAAGATGAAGAAAGATGATGTGTTCTTCCTATCATATATGCCACCTTGACAATAGTTGAGGCATCAAGCTAATGAGTTTAAAGAAGCGCTTCGTGGGAGACAACCTATAGATAATGGTAACTTTTATTTTTACAATCTTAATTTTGTTTTTTGAATTTGTTTCTTTTTTGTTTCTTTTCAATTGTGTGTAAATGTGCACTATGATGAAGAATTGTTAACAACTTGAAGCTAGTCTTAAACTATCTATTTCAGATTTTGAAATTTAAACTCTATTTCTGTTCTCATATCATTGCTCAATTCAATGAGTTTCACTAATGCATGCATTGTTGATTACTCCTTGGTTTTCACAGTCTCACTTGCCATTTTGTAAAAAAAAAAACTAAATAAATTTTATAGTGGCATGTTTGTCATCATTTAGATGATTCATATTCTCTCTTATTATCCTAGCTAACAACTTTATGACCTAAACACTTTAGTTCTTTGTTGTGTTATTATCCAAACATGTGTTATCCTTTAAGAACATGCACTAATTCTGACTTGCATCACTTGTAGTTTATGAATACGCTGAGGCAATTTTGTTTGGTCATTTGAGCATTTCTAACTACCCTATGCAAATTTTATCCTTTGCTAGCCCCTTTGAGCCTTGCCCTTTTATTTCAGTTACTAGCCATATTACAAGCCAAAGACTTGTGGTTCCTTACTAAAAAAAATTTGCTAACCATTTTCATGTTATATTCATAGCACAGTATGTATCAGATTTATACTTGAGAATTATGCTTTGGTGCTGAATAACTTGAGCGATTAGATCTCAACATGATATTATTTATAATCAAAATTGTACAATGAAAATCTCTTAATTAAGGAAATAAATCTGAATTACATCCAACCTATGTCAAACCTAATAAAAACAAGGAATAACATATGTTAATAATAGCAAATTAAATATTTGCATGTCTCAACACTCCCCCTTAAGCTGGAGCATACAAATTGTAGACATCGAGCTTGTCACATATATAAGTTATCCTTGGTCCTTGAAGAGCCTTTGTGAAATTGTTTGCCAATTGATCATTAGAACCAACATATGAATTAACAATCTCAACAGACACAATCTTCTCACGAACAAATTGATAATCAATTTCAATATGCTTAGTTCGCTCATGAAAAAATGGATTATAAGCAATATGTAAGACTTCTTGATTATCACACATGGGACTTATAATGCTTATATTACAAAAGCACAACTCTTGGAGAAGTTATTTGAGCCATATAATCTCTTGAGTATTAAGTTCCATATCTAGATATTCAGCCTCATCACTAGATCTGGCCACAACGTTCTGCTTCTTGCTTTTCGAGGAAATCAAATTACTACCAATAAGAACAATACCCAGATGTGGACCGTCTATCGGAAGGACTTCCAGCCCAATCTGCATATGTGTAAGCAAAATACCATTTTTTGTCAAATTATCTCAGTCTGTGTAAACAATACCGTTTTCTGGAGCTCCTTTAATGTATCTCAAGATTCTAACCATATGATTCCAGTGACTATCACAAGGAGAATTCAAGAATTGATTCACCATACTCATAACGTATGAAATAAATGGTCTCATCATGGTTAAGTAATTTAACTTTCCAACTAACCTCCTATATCTTCCTTGATCTGGAAATGACTCCCCCTCATCCGGTATAAGTTTGCCATTTGGACCCATAGGAGTGCCAATTGGCTTGCAATCTAGCATATACCGATTTCTTCCAAGATATCCAAAGCATACTTTCTATGGGAAATAGCAGTTCCTGCCTTAGATTGAGCTACCTCAATGCCCATAAAATACCTCAATCTATCTAGATCTTTTGACCAGAAAATGGTGGACTAAATATTGTTTGAGTTTCACAACCAAGTAAATACACTTGTTAGAAGATAATTTATAAAACACAAAAGGGTCAACTTGACTTCAAATCATGCCATACTATTGAACAACAATATTAAACCTCCCAAACCATTCCAGGGGAGATTTTTTGAAACCATACAAAGCTTTACGAAGTTGGCAAATATACCCATGATACTACCCTTGAGGAACGAAACTAGGTGGTTGCTCGAGATAAACTTCTTCTTCTAAGTCTCCATGAAGGAATGTATTCTTTATGTGTAACTAATACAATGGCCAATTTAGCATAACAACCGTGGAGTGAAAAAGAAGAATTGAAGCCATTTTTGCCACAAGTGGAAAATATCATTGTAATTAAGACCAAAAACTTGAGTATAACCTTAAGCCACTAAAAAAGCTTTCAGACGATCAATATGTTCGTCTAGACCTATTTTGATTGTGTATACCCAATGACATCAACAATAGGTTTACTAGGAGGAGGTGGCACAAGAGTCCAAGTTTTGTTATATTTTAAGGCTATCATTTCATCAATCATAGCTTGCCGCTAACGTGAATGAGAAAAAGATTATTACGGAGACTTATGAATAGTGATGGAAGAAATAGCATAGGAAAAGGCATAATGTGAAGGTAATAAACGATGATAACTAAGAAAGTTATAGATGAGATAGGGATTATTGGTGGAATGTGTACCTTTATGTAGTGTAATAGGTAGGTCGTCAAACAAGGAAGACGAATCCGAAGTAGAAGAAGGGACCGAAACAGGAGATGAGTCACTTAAATCTTGTGTATGAAGTGGATTAGTAGGAGGGAGACATGCACATAGTTGATAATTTTGCAAGAGAGGGGGACTCGATGGATGGAGTAATCAAAAAAAGGTAGGGAAATTGTAATACCTCAAAGAATGTATTCAACTGTGGATGGGAAGAAAGGTGTATCCTCAAAGAATGTGACATCAACCGACATGTATACGCAATGTGTGGAGGGGCAATAACATCGATATCCTTTCTAAAACATTGAATAGCCCAGGAAAACACACTTTATTGCACGAGCATTCAACTTATCAAGTTTTGGAGTAAGATCATGAACAAACAAATGGATCCAAAAACTCGAGGAGGGAGATGAAACAATGGTTCATCGGGGACCAATAAGGAATGGGGAAATTTATTTTGGATAGTAGAAGATGGCATTCTATTAATCAAGTATCCTGTAGTGAGGACAACATCGCCCCAAAACTTGAAAGGAACATTAACATTGATTAGCAATGTACGTGTTGTTTCAATTATATGACGATGCTAACGTTCAACAGTACCATTTTGTTGTGGGATATGGGGATAAGATAACTGATGGATTATTCCATTTTTGACCATAAAAGAATAAAAAAAAATGACTAAAAATGCTCTTTTGCTTTATCACCGCGTAAAATGCGAATAAAACAATTTCATTAAAGAAATTATGAAATATGCTAAATACTTCTGATGTATCCTTAAGTAGGTAGATCCACGTACATCTAGAAAAATCATCAATAAAAGTGAAAAAGTACCTATGACATATAACTAAAGCGACTCAACTTCGTCCCCATAAATCATAACGAATGACATCAAAAAGTGAGCAGGATTGTGATTGAAGACTGTTGGGGAAGAAAGACTGAGCGTGTTTCTAGAGATGGCAAGATTCACAATCTACCAATCACATGCTTTGTACTTCGATCCTATGTAACAAAAGAATCAGGAGTAAAAGTTATAGAACAATTTAGACTTCGAGTGAGACGACTGACAAATAATAAATTAAATGGACAATTGGAAACAAAAAGAACATAATCAAGAGATAAATATGGGAGAGGAGTGGCTTGACCAATGCTACTAGCTTTAGCTTTTAAACCGTTTGCAATAGTAATATGATGTGGGGTTTTAGGTTGGGTTATTTTTGATAAAAATGATGGATTACCAGCCACATGATCAGATGCTCCAAAGTCCAAGATCCAAGGGTGAATAGATGAGGAGTGAGAGAGGCAGAACGCAAAATTACCGGTATATGCAAAAGTCACTGAGGATGAGGCATGTGAAGCCTTGAATTGCAGGTATGCCTTGTACTCTTCATTTGATAACATATTATTTTTTGTATTTTTCACTTTAGAGTCTTTTCCATTATCATTAGACAATGTCACATTTGTTGTTCTTTATGGAAAGCCAATAATGGAATAACACTCTTCTGCTGTATGACCGAAACACTTACGGTAAATGCACTAAGGATGACCTCCACCACGGCCTCCTCGACCACCTTCATGACCACGACCTGCAAAACTTGAAACCCAAGCTGAAGACTCTGTGCCAGTTTGATATCCATTCCCCGTCGATCCTTCCTAACCAATAATGCATATGATGCGTCTGATGAGATCTTCTGTTGATGGGATATAGGATGCGTTGAGAATGTGGCTTTGAACCGACTCATACTTTTGATCGAGGCAATGAAGGACATAAATCAGGCAAACATTATCTAATTTCTCACTCATCTTCTTGGAGTCATCGTCGATCACAAGGAGCTTGAACTCATTTACCGTTGATTGGGCTTTATTAGCATAATTCATGATGTTATCTTTTGTCATCTAAAGGGCAGCTAAATTATGAATAACATTATAGAGACGTTGGATAACATTCAAGTAGACATCCTTAACTTTCTCCCACATAAAAGTACATGCAACAAAAAATCATAGAGAAATCTCCATAAATAGTGGGATCCACTAACCAAAATTGGCCAAAATAGGAAGGACGACAACTCACGAGTGGAACGAGATAGGAGGGGATTGTGTCGGCAGAGCTTAAAATGTCAAAAACATGTGTGGCGGTACTTAAGACCGTGGACGATGGCTATTCTCTGGTGAATGGCCGATCTGACTAAGGCGAATCTGATGGTGGGAGTGGTGTAACCCATCAAACTGTTTATGTTGGACGATTAACAAGAAAACCATGAATGTGACTGTGATAGCTAGGGTTTTTAAGATTTTTGATAGGCCCACTGATCGCGACCGCTAATACAAACTTGAGAATTAGATTATGGTGCTGAATAACTTGAGAGATTAGTTCTCAACATGATATTATTTATAATCAGAATTGTACTAGGAGAATCTCTTAGTTAAGGAAATAAATATGGAATAAATCCAACCTATATCAAACCTAATAAAAACAAGGAATAACATATCTTAATAATAAAAAACTAAATCTTTGCATATCTCAACAGTTACTTTCATCAGTTTGGTTGTGTATGCTTCATGAAATCAGTGGATCTCAGGTTGTGTTGAGAAGAATTGATATGTAAGGTCAAGTGGGTAGTTTGCCTTTAAAAATATGTAGGTTTCAGACTGTGTAGATAAGATTGACTAGTAGGGTTAAGTACTGTTGTAATTCAAGGTATAAATTAGTTGATAAATCATTTTGTGTGAGCGGACTTGACGTAGCTACCATGTTGACTTTCATTGACCTTCCCACACCAGTATTAAGAGTGATTCTCAAATTAAATATTCCCCTTCTTGAAATTCCAATGGTTTTTTGCTCTTGTTGGTGTAACTCTTTTGCCTACTTTCTGATGGAAGCATCATTTCCCTTATTAGTTGAATTCTATTGTTGTTTATTTCCCTAAATCTGGTCCTAACAAAGACTTATCCCCGACTTCACACTAACACAAGGGAGACCTGCAATTTCTTCCATAAAGAGTATTGTATGGTGCCATATCAATGCAAGAGTGATAAATACTCATCCCAACTCCCACCTTCATCTAGAACACAAGCTTTAAGCATATCCTGAAGAGTTTGAATAGTTCTCTTTGATTGACCATTTGTTTATGGATGGTAAGATGTGTTAAAACTCATACTAGTACGAAATGCTCTCTGAAAAAGCTTTCCAAAATCTAGAGGTAAATCGTGGGTCCTTATTAGATACTATAAATGTGGGTATCTCATGTAACTTTAGTATCTCTCTATTGTGGAGGTCATCTAGTATATCTAAACTATAGGTTGCTTTATTTGGTCAGAAATTAGATGATTTGGTAAATCGATCAACTATCACCCAAATGGCATCAAAACCCAAACACGTCTTAGGAAAACCCATCACAAAACCAATAAATATCCTCTCCATTTCCACTCATAAATTTCTAAAGGTTGAAACAATCTTAACCTTCTGATACACTAAACACTTTGACACATAGCTAGCTACTTCATTTTTCATTCCCAACCACCAGGACATTCTTCTCAAATCTTGATACATCTTAGTTATTCTTGGATGGATTGTGAACTTACTCTTATGAGTTTTCTCTAAATTCATATCCTTAAGACTCCTCTCCTTATGAACATTGATCATATCCTTAAAAAACACTAAACCATCAATAAATAGGTTTTTATCCTCCTAGTCCACAATATACTATAATCCTTTATTTTAAAGTTGTTATATTTTTATTAGTTCTCTTGAGTTACTACTGATTTATAATCTACTTAGATTCAAGCTTAAAGCACTAAATGTCACATCCAAATTCATATCTCCAAACTTTTTTAATAGGCTTGTCTCTTGTACCATCATATAAGCCACATGTAAGGATTTTCTACTTAAAGCATCAGTCACTACATTAGCTTTCCTAGGGTGATACTTGAACTCAATATCATAGTCCTTAAGATACTCCATCCACCTTCTTTCCCTCATATTTAATTCCTTCTAATCAAACAAATACTTATGGCTCTTATGATTACTAAAAATCTCAAATTCGCTCCACACAAGTAATGCCTCCAAATCTTAAGAGAAAAAACTATAGCTACTAATTCAAGATCATGAGTTGGATAACTCACCTCCTGCAACCTAAGTTATCTTGATGCATAAGCTACCACCTTATCTTCTTACATTAAAACACATCCTAAACCATTTTAGAGGCGACATGGAAAGGTTTAGTATAGCTAAAACATGTGTTAAAACTAATCTTCCCTTAAGTTCTTGGAAATTATCCTCATATTCTTGGAACCACTCAAAGGGTTTACCTTTTCTAGTTAACTTGGTGAGAGGTAACACTAGGCTAGAAAATCACTCTATAAACTTGGTGAGAGGTAATCCACCGATCTTGGGAAACTCCTTAGTTCAATCACAGATTTAGGCCACAACCAACTTAGTATTGCATCTACCTTACTAGAGTCAACTATTACTCATTTACTTGAGATGGTATGTCCTAAAAATTCACCTCCTCAAGCCGGAACTCACACTTCTAAGTTTTTGCATATAATTTTTTATCTCTCAAAACTGGCAATACTATCCTCAAGTGTTTCTCGTGCTAATTTAAGCTCCTAGAGTAAATTAGAATATCATCTATGAACACCATAACAATCTTATATAAGAAATTTCTAAAAACGTGATTCATATAAGCCATATAAATAGTAGGGGCATCGGTAACTCCAAAAGGCATCACTACATACTTGTAGTGTCCATATCTTGTCCTATAATTTGTCGTAGGAATATCTTCATTCTTGACCTTAATTTCATGGTACCCAAACCTCAAGTTTATCTTAGAAAATATTGAAGCTCCTCGCGACTGATCTAAGAGATCAACTATCCTAGGCAAGGGGTGTTTATTCTTAATGTTAACTTGATTCAACTTTATATAGTCTATACATGACCTAATACTCCCATATTTCTACTTCACTAAAAAGTACTGGAGTTCCTTAAAGTGACACACTAGACCTAGTGAATCCTTTTCCTAATAAACATTCTAATTTTTTCTTAGATTCATCCAACTCTAGTGTTGATATCTTATAAGGCGTTATTGATACTGGTCAAGTCTGTGGCATTAAATTAATGGAAAACTCTAATTTTCTTCCAAGGGGTAAGCTATAGGCATATATTAGGAAACATATCAAGAAACTCACAAACTACATGCATCATCAAAGTTGAATTATCCTCAATCTATACCTTTGAAGAAAATAAGAGCATGTATCCTTGACCTCGCCCACCTAAATACTTATGACAAGATGAAGCATACACGAAACATTCAAACAATGATGAATCAATAGTCATAAGTTGGGATTGTCCCTCACTCTTGCAACATCTAGCCAAATATGTAATATTTCCATATTTAAGACATGTAATTCGTGTCGTTGGACTTGATTAATCCCCATGATTGAATCCACACTTTTTGCATCCCTTATTCTTACTAGTTGAAGCTTGCCCTTACTTGTCCTGTGAAATTGTGGATATAGGGTGTAAATTCTTCTGAAATTTGTTGCCCTTGTTGTGTAATTTCTTTCCACTAGAGTTAAACTTCTCTTTCGGTTTTTCAGCTTCCAACACTTATATCTTCTACTCAGCCACCCTAGACTTGGTTACCAAGGTGGGGTAGTCACGGATCTTTATAATTTCAACAAAAATTTGTAGCTCACGCTTAAGTCTTTGCTCAAATTTAATTGCCTTTCATTTTACTTTTGGATTGTCCATAAGATAGAGAGAGTATCTTGATAGAGCTTCAAACTTGCAAACGTACTCTACAACTGGCATATCTCTCTGACAAAGATGAAGAAACATTATTTCCTTTTGTATGGAACATTACGGGGAAAGTACTTTTCCATATATACCTCATTAAACCTATTTGAAGTATTAGGAATTTCCTTGTGTTAGCATACTTCCTCTAATACAATTCAACCAATGCTCAACATCAAACTATAACCTATAAACGGTGAGGTCCAATTTTCGAGTATCAGCACAACGCCTGACTCTAAATATTTTCTCTAACTTCAACAACGATCCTAATGCCTCAACTAGATCAGAACTGCCTAAAAAATGTGGTAGATTGTTCTTTCAAAATTCAGAAAGTCCAACATATTGAGGGTTTACGACTGCAACTGATATGACATTGGGCCATCTAAAATGAGAAAAAGTTTGGTTTTTTCTCCTTGGTTGCAGCTATCAAGCTGAGAGCCTGAACAAGCGTGTCATTTGTCCCACGCTTGTTACCTGCCATAAATATGCACACCACCAATTAAACATTGAGTTGACCAAGCCCAATATCCAACATAATTTGAAAATAAGTGAGATACTAGATCACAACGAAGAATGTGAACAATTTTAAAACAAGTATTATTCTCAGTTGGTGTTGTAACAGGAAAAATCGACCATGACACCAGCGTTCTTCAAAAAATACTTTAGAAATATAAATAATTCTTCTATAATAAGAAATCACTTTCAAAAATAATAGAAACCCATGCACTTTAAACTATCAATAATTCACATTTATAATAATAAGATAAATCAGATACACACATTTATTTTGTAGAAAATAAATCAATCAGTTTAATAACGTTCCATTGTTATATGGAGATGTACAACTTTCATGAAGTGTGTATCATCTCATCATGTGGAGCATCAAGTCATCTAGTGTGGGGAACAACATTCATTTGTGTGTAGTTTAAAGCTAATCCCATATGGGGTATAAGACCCATCTATATATATGGAGCACATAGCTCATTCGGGTAAATAATTCTGGGGTACAAGTCCTATCCATATGAAGTATAAGCTCATCTTAAACACATACAGTGAAAATAATCAATTTTCTTACGATCATCTTCATAAAATCATATTTCAAATATAGTATTTTATTTAATTATATAATAACAACAATCATTCAAGAATACATAGTAAAACAACCTTTCAAGGAATGAATATTCAAACAATCATAGAAACGGAAATTCAAGAAACATAGTAAATCACCAATTTCATAATCTAATATGGTATTTCATAAAATCTCAATTTTCATGTTTTTGACAAAACATATTTTTGTAATAATAACTATTCAAAATATCTAACTCTTTTATTATCCTCAATTCTCAAAATAAATGTACCATATAAAGTTTAAACGGTGTGAATAATTGTTGAGTCAAAGTTGAATTGAAATTAATCAATACTCTTTTGTAATAATAACTATTTAAAATATCTAATTCTTTTATTATCCTCAATTCCCAAAATAAATATTCGTTGATTTACTATTCAATGCATTTGATTTACTTTAAAATTAATAAAATATTCGTTGATACACATTCTTATTAAAATAGGTATATATATTAAATATATATATATATATATATAT
>JBBPBS010001045.1:2924521-2946376 GCA_037974835.1 Cicer judaicum | reverse complement strand
TATATATACCATGTAAAAACATTTATCATTAACATTGTATATTTTTTAAAGGAAAAATTTGTTTCTTTTTATAACTTTGTGTTGACCAAATCTTCTTTAGCTTTAAATAGTAATATTTGTTATCGGAACAATCTAACAACTTCTCTCAAAATAAGCTAAATTAATATAAAATATTATTTTATACCTATTTTTAGCAAATCGGTTATATGGTAGATATATTTAAAATAATTCTAAAATAATATAAAAACAGTAATATTAATTATATATAAATTATATTAATATAAAAAATTAATAATAATTATAATAATAATAATATTATATAAATTTTACTATTTTATATTTGGAAATTATAATTTTATTTAGTTTGTGATTTATAGGATGTTGCACTTTCAATGTTCAAAAATAGAGGGTGAATATTTTTTTCTTTCACATGGTTGATAAATGAGATTGTTTTGTTGTTAATATATATTTATATATGTGGTCAAATTGAATTAAATATTTAAAAGTTCACTTTATGAAATTTAATAATTTAATTATATAAGAAAAAACAATTTTGTCCAATAAATAAAATTAACTATTCTTTATCTCATAAAATATACTCATTGATACACATTCTTGTTTGAATAGATATAGATGTAGAAAGTATTAAATATATATTAAAAAATAAAAAATAAAAAATAAAAAATAAAATATATATATATATATACCATATATTTCTTTTTATAACTTTGTGTTGACCAAATATTCTTTAGCGTTAAATAGCCTGTGGTGTTGTTTATCCATCATCGAAGAGAAGATGGCTACAGGCATGAATAGAGTGCATTTTCTTATTGCAATTTTGTGCATTGCTATCGTTTTGACTCCATGTAATAAAATTACCACATCTCTAACTTATTTATTTTTTGTATTTTTAGTAGAACAACGTATGCTATAATCGATTCTCTAATGATAGTTTGAAATACAAATTACTTTGGATTTTGAGGTATTTTTATCTAAAAAATTTGTTAAATTTGTTTTACATGCTTAATTATGTTTAAGGAATTCTACACAATATAATTTCAAGGAAATTTCATACAATATTTGTGCTAACGTCTCTCTACAAAAATGTTTTAAAATACTAAATATTTATGAAATATATTTTGTTTGTGATGTTCAAATTGCGATTGTTAAAAGCTTTGTTTTCTCCCTTGTAAATAGATAATAATATCGTAATAACTATTTACAAGTTCACATGTCACAACCTTGTTTGTGACAAGGAAGGGCACGTTAAAGGCTGAAGCATATAAGAGATATTAACTTTGAAATTATATATTTTACCTCTATGATAATTATATATTCTCCATCTTTTAACAGCATTATAATAATTTTAGGTACTTCTTCAACTCCTAATGGCTATTGCATTGGCCAAGAAGGCTGTCATAGCGACGGAGCATGCGACATGAGTTGTAGAAGATATTTTCGTGTCTATAGTGGTGGAAAGTGTGTCAACAATTGGTGCTGCTGCGAAACTTGGATAATGTAACCATATATTATAAGAGTTCGTTTGATGGATATAATAAAAGATATGATATGAATAAGTTATTATATTATATATTAAATGTTTGATGAACTAATATGATACGATAAATTCATTTAGAATTCTATCATATCCTCTCTAGTTGAAATTTCTATCATAAAAATGAGTTATGTTAGAAATCAACATGATATGATAAAAACAGTATAGTTTACTCAATTATTCTTATAAAATATAATTTGAAATATAATAAAATATAAAGACAACTTGTAAAATATAATCTAAAATATAAAAATATAAATCTAATCAAATAGAAAAATAATTAATAGAATTTGATATTAAACTTAAAAATAAAATATTAATAATTCATTTAAAAAATATTTATGATTTTACATAAGGGTAGTTTATCTTTTTATATAATTTAATAAATCAGTTATTCACAATGATATGTAATTATAATATTTACAATGGTAATAAGTTAATTTATAATATTTAAAATATAATAAATTAATTTTAAAAAAACTAATAAATAATTATTCACAATAGTAATTTTATTATTTAAATATAATATATATTATATTATATCATAATTAGATTTGTATCAAATATACGATAGAATAAAATGTTATTAAATTGGTTATTATGTATGCATCCAACACATAATATAATAATATTTACCATATCACTCTCTTTATCCAGCTTCATATCATATTCATTATCTCTCTTTCTATCCTATATATCAAAGGAGTCCTAGGTATTTGTTGAAGTCCATGCATAATCTTTATGACTTTCATCAAAATAAGTATAAATACATACATTGATTTTTTTTTTAATAATTGTTTTTAATAATATATTGAATAAAAATTTCTTATGTTAATTTATTGCAAAATAAAAAAACATATATGGTTGTCATTTAAATTAAAAATTAAAATTTTTACATTTATCTATTTAGTATTAGAAAATAACTAGTCAAAATAAATAATTTTCATCATTTTATTTTCTTGGGCACCATACTGGTGTTATTGTTGATTTTATATAATTATTTAATAAGAAAAAAAGTAAATTTCAATATATTAAATTTAATGGCATGTAGCAAATTTTAAGGATGGAGCCTCAATTGCAATCATTAATGTTCAGTTATATATCGCTTACAAGTTAAAACATGTAATTATGTGAAAGTTTAAACTATTCTTTGTGGAACGATTGATAGAGAAGATGTAAATTGATTTAAAAGTTAATAACTAAGATAACAACGAATTAATATCTTAATCGTTTAAATTGAAAAGGAACTTTCAATTTATACAATTAACAAAGATCAATCAATCAACTAAATACACATTCGAATTTTACAAATTTAATAAGAGCTATATCAAACTAATAACAACATAACAAATTTGATACAAAACTGATTTAAGGTTAAAAATTATTTCAATCAAGACTTGTTGACACACTCAATGATACAATTCTTAACCTATGTTAAAAACACAATCTTTAATTGAATTAAAATAAAGAAAAGTTTCAACGATGATAGCATAAATATCTGCACTTTGACAACAACAAAAAAAATCAGATTTTTATCAATCCAAACACTTTGTGACAAAATTACAATCAAACAAAACTTTATCAAATAGTTTAATCCAATTTAATCAAAATCAAATTGTTAAAAGCAAAAGAGTAAGGGTTGAAAAAAAGAAACTATTATTTATATTGGTTCAACCTCAATTGTCTCCGCAAATGGCCTACATCCAGTCTCCTTGTCCATTATAAGAGATTTTCTTATAATATGATTAAATGACAAAGTTGTTAGGATTCCAATAATAAGCTCGTTAAGCCAATTGAACAAAACTCTTTGCTTCAATGCTTTCTGTCCCTTATGAATCTTGAAACCTACAATTCTTGAAATCCCTTCATGAATTACCTTGAATTCCAATTTAAATCAAATGTGAAATTCAATCTCTATGAAGCATTCCTTTTCCTGTTAAGGTGATTTGAATAGGATGAAAAGAAATGTCTTCTTTTCCTTTTCTCTTAATTGTACATGATGGATAGTCAAAAGTACAAAGCTCAACCAAGCTAAGAATCTCATAAACAATCACCAATTCCAAATGTTAACTAACAGTTTTTTGAAGTGATATTTTGAAGAATGGATGAAATTTGAGAGTTTTTACGAAATGAATGTTCTTTTTCAATGAATGAAGATAGGTAAATAGTATTTACAGTGTAAGTTAAAAAAACCACTTTCAATCCATTAAATAAATCCAAAATCGATAAAATGATTCAAATCATGTAAAAGGTTATTAGAATCACCATAATTTTACTGATACGATTCGAATCAGAGTCTTGAAAGTATTGTTCTAAATTATTGTGAATTTGTTTTTGAAAGAAAGATTCAAATCATATACAAGGGTGATTTGAATCAATCTAATTTTACTGAAATGATTGAATCATAAACAGGAATTATACGTATCATTATCTTCAAAACTTATTTTTAAATTAAATTTTTGACATGTATTGTGATGCATGTTTTTCAAAGTTCTTTTTTGATGATATGGATGTTTTTAAGGAAATTTTCAAAAACACCTAATATGTAAGGGGTTATTGAGATCATTTAATTGCATCAAAATAATCTAATTCGTTAATTGGATACCAATCAAAATAAACTAGACCTTATAGCAAACATGTGAGTTCCACAAAGGCTCATCTTAGAAAAAATATAAAACATCATGCCAAACAACAAGAGGGCGAAAGAGAATTACGGTTGCAATCAAAACAAACATTCACTCAAAATAATCCATACTACATAATAAACAGAAGACATGTTATACAAATCCAAACCAGTATAGAAATAAAATTTTCTACTATATAAAATTTACCACTATATAACTTGTAAGTCCCTTATAAACAAATTCTTATTTAAGTATTTTTAGCTTCAACTTTTATTTAAAATATTTTGTTGAATTTGTCAATTCTCTTTTATTTATTGATTAAAGTAACATAATTTTATTTTTATGAGTGAAATATTTTTATTTAATCAATGTATAAAAATAGTCGAAATACAACTTTGAAATTTTCAACTTTTAAAATCAAGAGATAATTTTACTGCTTTCAAATTTTAAAAACAATTCGAAATTCGACAAAATTTTTTATTTAAGTTCTTGAAGTGTTTGATGGTTGATTTATGTCGGAAAAATATTTTTATGAGAGAAGACTATTAAATGTGATTATTTTAATAATTGAATTATTTTTGTCATAATTATAAATATCATAAATATTTTATGAGCTATATATTATGATAAGATTTACATGAGCTAAATCAGGATAGACATTTTAGTTACAATAGTAAGATATTACTAGTGAAGTTAACGTTGTTCTCATGAAGCCACATCACCACCTTAAATTAAATGAGTGTCCAAAAATGAAGGAGAACACATCACCCTCTTGCAAATAAATGGCCACAGTTCTTCCTCATTTCCTTTAAATAGAAAGCAAACACTCCCTCTTCCTTTTTAGAAGCTTCCAATAGCCTTTCCCTTCTATCTCTCATCCACTGTAGTTTTTTTCTTGTGTTGGTGAGTGAGTTTTGAAGAAAAAAGTGGATTTTACACAAGCTCAAGTGAGATTTTGAGGAAGGTTAGAGACCACAAAAGTTTGGTCTCTCTATTGTGTTGCTAGTGAACTAAGAAACAAAGGTACTAGATAATTTAGAGGAATCGAATTTTTTTCTTACGTAACACATTCTATTATTGTGGACTAGGCTAAACGCCTCAGGTTTTTGTAGATCAAATTATGTAGAGACTACGACTTGGTGGAAGCATAGTAGTGCAAAAACTTGGATAAGGGCCAAACACCTTAGGCTTGGTTTCATCAGTGGGTCTCTAGTTCCCTGACGTCCTAATTTAGAGTTGTAATGATTAACTTAGAGGTAGTTGAAGTGTTAGTTTTGAAACCCTTATATTTGTATTTAATTCGTTGAAAGTTTACTTTTTAAAATATAGATGTTTTATTTTGAAAGCTTTCATTTTCCTTAAGAACAGGTCATTGAACTTATTTACAAAGACTTTTGGAAAAAGTTTCACTGAAATAGAAAATCTGTTTACAAGTATTTTAAGAGAAAGATATTTTATCATATTTTTATTAGAGAAGTTGTTTCGAAAGAAAACACACTCTCGCTATTAAATATCAGGTTGTTATATTGCGGTATTAGAGCACAATTGATATTAGATCGAACTATATGAGTTGAGGTGTCCTAAGTTGATGAGGTGTCGATTTTGGTGTATTAAATCTATTTGGAGTTTTAAATACTCAATATTACGTCTATCACTTGAGCAAAATAGTTTGATTGTTTTATTCGCTTTCATGTGAAAGTCGTGAGTGTTGTCTAACTCTTCTAAAGTAGAACTAACTTGTGTAGGATTTGGGCGAACTCCGTGCCTTTTGGAAATGAGAGTCCTACTATTAAAATAGACAGCAGTTCAAGAGTGAGAATTGTGGTTGAAGTAATGATACCAATGGTGCCAAATTGTTACTAGAAGAAGGTAGGATTAGTTGAAGCAGGGAAGTCAAGTGAAAACATTTTAGGCCAGAGGATTTGTGGACTTTTTGTCGACAAGCCTCATTAATATTTGTGAGAATGTTGACTTATAAAAAAGATTGATCATAAAAGGTCATAGAGAGCCTTTGATAGATTGACTGTGTAGCTGCAAGGAAGTCGTCTTACACAAAGTGGTTTACTTTTACACCAAACAAAGTTGGAGATGGTAGATGCTAGTTGAAGAGAATTGGGGAGATGGAAAAAATTTATTTCTCTGAAAAAATAAAAAAGAAATTGTCAAAATTTTTTAAAAAAATTAAAATTTTTTGTGAAAAAGTGGGGTTATAGGTCCCGCTAACCCTACAAAATTTTAGGAGTTTTTTTAGGAGAATTGTACGGTGCACCTCCCATTTTTTTTTTCTAAAGACCATTTTATCTTTTATTTTTGTTTTGTATAAAATCATAAATATTCGAAAATTATAAACGTTAGAAATAATAAAAAAGTTAGTTTTTTGATATTTTCAAAAGTTTTATTAAATTTAAAACATTCAAAATTTAATTTTTCAGAAAATTTAATCAATTTCGAAACTTTTAATAAATGTCAAAGTTTAAAAAAGCTATTTTCCTGATTCTCTGAAACTTTCAAAACTTTAAATAAATTTGAAAGTTTCGAAGTGTGATTTTCCAGAAAACATCAAATCTTTTGAAATTATTAGATATCAAATTTATTATTATTAATTTATTATTATTAATTTATTACTATTTATTACTAATAAAAATGTGTTTCAGAATTTTCCATGAATACCAAAGTTTTGAAATTGAAAAATTTTATGTTTCTGAATTTTATATTTCGATTGTTAGAAAGTTTCGAAGGTTTCTGCATTTCGAAAGTTTCATGTTCATAAAAACTTTCGAAAATTTGGAAAATTAATATTTCGAAATTTTCAAAGTTTCGAAGTTTATCTTACTTTCGAATTTCAAAGATTCGAATATTTGCAAATGTGATTCAGACAATTCAAACTCATGAATAAAATGGATGAAAAAAAAAGAAGAGAAATTTTGTGGGGGTTTTTACTAATAATATTAGGGACAATCTAGTATTTTCCTTGAAGATGGGGGTTGAAAGATGGAAATGGGAGGGTGCACGATACAAAACCCGTTTTTTAGTGTTGGAGACTTTCTTTTTTGAGACCTTTTTAGCTATAAATTTTTTTGCCCCCTCTAACGTGTGGGCTTGAGCCAATAATTAGTAGATTCGTCAAATTGACAGTTATAATTATAACTGAGATTGAATATTTTGAATGATGTTTGTTAAGGGTATAAGAATTATGTAATTTCATGTATATTTGATGTTATATTTTTGTGTGCATTTATTTTCGGGCCATTTTCTGTTATTTAGGGTTGAATTGAATCAAAATTAAAGTTGATTTGAATGATACAGTCTAAGATGTGAAAAATAGTTTTTAAATCCAAATTTTTGAAGTTGATTCAAATCAACTATGTATTGATTCGAATCACACGGTTCTTTTTGTCTAGGAAAATCTCTACAAAAACTTTAAGCTCATTAGAATCACACACACACAAATGCAAATTTTTATAGCAATTAAAATGAACCTTCAAGCTGATTAGAATCACACAAACAAAAATGGAAAAATTAAAGAAACTACCAAGGAGAAAAATGATACGAACAAATAAGGCTTCCTCCTAGCTTTATAAAAAAGAAGTAGCTAAGAATAATTACAGTTTCAAAAAGATATTAACTTTAATTTTTAAGATAACACAAAAGTATGATGTAAGTGGTATAACCAACAAATAATATGTGTTATTTCATGTTTTTACATTTTAAAATTCATGCACAAGGTTTTAAACAATACATAAAATTACGAACGACTCGTTATTAATATTATAAGTAAAAATAACTATTTTTACAATTATTAAGAAAATTAGTTAAGTGTAATTAATTTTCTACATTTTATGTAAAAGATAATCTAAATTTACTAAATTATTCATTTGAATGTCAAATATTCAACTATCAAAATTAAATGTTTTTTTAATAAAGTTAGGACATATTAGAGATACTAGCATTAAATGAGTCAAAAGCATTAGAGATACTAGCATTAAATGAGTCAAAAGTACAAGAATTATCTTGTTAAACTATTGCATTTGCAACTAATTTAATTGGTTTCATGACGTGTATCTATCCCTAGACTACAAATTTATGAATTTCTCATCTCAAGCATTTGTGAAGTCCACTTCCGTTTTAAAATAAAAATCGTAGAATATTTTAATATTGATTAAGAAATAAAAAGCAATAAGCACAGAGATGAGAAAAATAATTCAATAAACTCATTCATATAACTAGAAATCAAATTAGAAAAATAAGGGTTTCACCTTATTACACTCATTTCTAACATATAGGGTTTAGTTATTCATGACAGAGATACAAAAGATAGGGATTAAAGAAGAATTACAAGAATTATTCATGAATGATTCTTGATAAAACTGCTTCAATGGTGTTAGAAACGGCCTTCTTTGAGTTTTTCTTCTAGGGCACAAGTCTCTCAACTTCTCAATAGTCAAAAAGATGTCTAAAAAGTGAGAAAAATGAGTTTTAATGTGTTTTTCTACGTGTCACGTGCTTCAGGCCCGAATTGACAGTGGATTCAGTGTGAAATGCGTTTCAAGCGCGCTTCAAGCGCACAACATCTTCTTTTTGGAGTTTATTGCATGTTTCTCCACTTTTGGGTTCGAATTTAGTTTCGGTGTCTTTGTGAAAGTTGTAGCTATGGAGCATAGCTTTCATTTTCATTTGGTTTGACTCCAATTAGACATCTACAACTCCCGATATGGCTTAAATACTCCACATATGTTATGTTGATTTCTCACCATAATTCAGCATTGCATTAAAACAAAGTAACATCTCAAAACTCCGAAAAATTTATATTTAATCAAGGAAATAAGAGCATAAATATTTCATTAAATCAAAGAACTAAAATCAATAAAATATATCAAATAAATTCTTAAATTAACTAATGAATAAAAGATAACTAAAACTAAAAACAATAAAAAATATGCATATGATGAAGTATCATCAACAAATATCTATTACTGTGAATAATTTTGTGAGATTAAAAAAACAAAGAGATAAGAAGTAATAACACAATACAACAAAGCTCCCCCTTAGAATTTGCATGTTCATTTTATAAGATGAGATAGATTCTAATAGGGTATTTATATGCACTAAAAAATATAGCTTCATAAAATAAATTTACTACTTAAGATGTATAATAAATAAATAAATAACAAGAGACAAAAATATTACACATTCTTCCCCTTTTATCATTAGACAAAAAGAGAGAAAACACAATAGAAAAAAAACAGAATAAAATGCTAAGGCGTGGGGTTGGTTAGCCTAATATCCTCTTTTCTTGCTCGTCGTTTCCATAAATGATTTAGTCTTAATAGACAGACGATCAAAGTCTTCCTCCTTAACAAAATGAGAAGAATTCAACGTTAGGCCACAATGAGATGCAAATAGGCTTATAGAAGCAGAATCTACACATCCTAGAGCATCTACAACAGGAGCATCCAAAGTGTTAATCTCGATATGTGAGATAACCATTGAAGGTTTCACAATGACATCACCAAAGGTATAAGGGGCATCCTTGAATGAGTCTGATGTGCCTGCTATGGGGAGGTTTCTGGACCGATTGCTCTTGGTTTTCAAAGGTTGTACCATCCACAAGTAGATGACTTCAGTTGTTTTCCTTAAAGCAACATAATTCTATGTAGCCAGGTGCATACCATGATCCATGTTGTCCTGAATTTAGTTTGTGAAAAAATACAAGACTTTGTTCCTTTAGGTTGAAACATCATTAGGATCCAGAAATAGAGCATTTTGATTTCTAGTGTGCGAGATTTTGGCAGAAAGAAAGGTAAGGAATGTCAGAAGGTCAGGGAAACTAGATGGAATAAGCTGTATGGAGGGGATGATCGTCAAAAGGATGGAGGAGGTAGAAGAGTCGGCAAGGAAGGTTGAGAGGAAAAATTCAGAGGAATGGTTTGATGATGAGTTAAAGACTAGGTCGATAAAAGGATGTGTAATAGACATTGTGTTGAGGGAAGTGGGATGTGGAGAAGAATAGAAAGTGTGGCCAGTTTTGGATTCTTGATGCTTTTGATATAAGTTGTTAGTGTTAGAACCAAGATGGTTTTGGAGAACAATTCCTTTCTAGTATTGTTCACAACAAAAGGAAGTTTTTTAGAACAATTTAACGTATGGGTGTTCTTAATTAAGTGTGTAGAAAAATAGAACAAAGAGGTACATTATAGACCCATGAAAAAATAAGGGGAAATAAGTAAAATTAGAGATGGCTGATAAAATCAGAGAAAACAAGTAAAATCGGAGGATACAACAGAATCAGAGGACACAATACAATAAGAGGATACAAAATATTTAGAGGATACAGTTAAATCAAAGGAAACACAATGATCATAGGAAACATCAAGAATGAAAGGAAACACACTTATTAAAGGAAACACGCAAAACATAAAAATCAAACGAAACAGATAAAACACAAAAGTCAGAGGAAACAAAACAAAACACTAAAATACACGTGCTTTGAATGTGCATCCTCCTCTTGTAATAAAGCACTCACTCTGATGCGCTCACACTGAAGGCAAAATGCTTATATTAGAAAATGGTTATTCACAATGACTCTAATGATTGCCTCTGTTTTTTCAAAACTATTTCAGCACAAGCAAATTATTTACTTTGCCTATAATGTTCACATATTAACATATAACTCTACTTATGATATTGTCACACTCGAATCTGACTCTAATATGTATGGCTCTGCTTCTGGTACTTACACATTAACTTTTCTTCCATAATTATGACTCTGACAAAAGTCAATGACCTTGACAAAAAAAATGCCTCTAAAAAAGGTCAATGCATCTAGAAAAAAATCAATGCTTATGAAAAAGTCAATGTACCTTATGAAAGTCAACGATTATGAAAGTTGTGTATGTTCTGAAGATGCAACTCTTATAGAATCTAGAGGATTTCAAATTAGACACTGATATAGGCAAATTTTGCCTCTGATCGTGATACTGTAAAATACTAGACAAAATACTCACGGTTCCCTACTAACTGCACTAAATAAAAATAAATGGCTAAGTATTTTTAATTGGCAAAAATTGTTTGCAGAAATACTTCACCACCAACAACGGTAATTATTTTTGAATCTGCAAAAACCCTCATAATTGAAAACCTAATTCATGGGAATGGGTCATAGGCAACGACTTACGTTGTTGAAAGGGATAACGAGGAGGATCAACAATCGCATGAGGTGGTTGGACAACTGAGGGAACAAGAGGGATGTCATCATGTGGAGTATTAGTATTTGTCCTGCAATTCTCAACATTACAATCACTAGAAGCATAATCATTAGGACCAAACGGATCAATATGGGTTAGTTCAGAACTCATAGTAATCTGAGTTAGAGGAAATAGAGTAAAAAGGGATGTACTCAAGCAAAACAACATTACGAGATACATAAATTTTTCTTGCATGAGGATCATAACAACGATAACCCTTTTGACCATCCCTATAACCAAGAAAAACACACATGGTTGAACGAGAAGACAACTTACTGCGCTCTACTTAAGGGCGAAGAACAAAATAAGTAGAACCAAAAACTTTCAAAGAATTGTAATTAGGGGTAGAAGCATACAACTTTTCAAAGGAAGACAAACCTGATATGATAGAGGATGAAATTCTATTAATAGCATGAGCAGTAGTAAGAACTGCGTTTCCCCAAAACTTACTACGAACTAAAGTTGACAACAAAAGAGAACGGGTGGTCTCTATAATATGACGGTGTTTCCTTTCAAAAACTCCATTTTGTTAAGGAGTATCAGTAAAAGATGTTTGGTGGAGGGTGCCATCCTAAGAAAGTAATTCAGAAAATTTATTAGAGGTATATTCACAACCTAAATCACAACGAAAGCACTTTATAACATAATTATGTTGAATTTTGACCATTGCACGAAACATATGATAAATGTAAAAAAATTCATACCGATTTTTCATAAGATAAACCTAACAATAACGAGTGTAATCATCACTAAACGAAACATAATATCTAGATCCACCTTTGGTGAGAACTGGTGAGGGATCCCACACATCAGAGTGAACTAAATCAAAGGGCGCATGTGAAACAAAAACACTTTTACTAAACGGTAAAGCTGGAAGTTTAGCATGTTTACAACCACAACAATCTGAGATATCACAGGTTTGCAACTTTCCTAAGGCTCTAGTAGAAGCCAAATATTTTAATATAAAAGCATAAATATGTCAAGGCGGGAATGCCATAAATAAAAACTAGAAGATAAGGAATTCAAGCGAAAACTAGATAATAAGTCAACATTAGTTGTTGAGGCTGCAGTATCTTAGAGTCGTAGGTCATCCAAAATATAAAGTCCCCCTTGTCAATGACTTTTCCGAATCAGCCTCTTGGAATGTGGATCCTGCACACAACAAGAAGTGGAAGAAAACATAACCGAATAGCCGAGATCACATATTTGACTAACAGAAACAAGACTCAAAGTAAGATTTGGAATATGATAAACATTAGAAAGAGACATGTTAGGTGTGGAGAGAGAACCAACACCTGCTAGTGGCATAGGAGTGCAATAAGCAGTCATAGCCGACACAAACGAGATAGGTTTCATAGACACAAAAGATTTATCATCGTATGTCATATGATGAGATGTTTTTCATATGTTTTTCCTTTCTACAATCCAATTTTTTTGGGTGTTCTAGAAGAAGAAAAATTATGTAAAATGTCATTCTTTTCACATAAGTTTTTAAAAAGTTTATTTTCAAATTCACCTCTATGATCACTATGAATTGTTGTTATACAAATTTTTTTATTTTGCACTTGTTTGCAGAAGATAGTGAATACCTTATGTGATAAATCTTTGTGCTTTAGGAACTTTACCCATTTCAATCTAGAATAGTCATCAATAATAAAAAGTTTAAAATGGATGATGTAAGCTATTGTCTACACCTATGCAACTAACTTGTTCTCTTGACAAAGACGAGTCAGGTATAAAGGTAGATCTATAGGTATACAAAGGAATGATAGGTTCCCTTCTTTACTTAATTTCCTTTAGTCCTGATATTTTGTTTATTGTATTTGTGTGCGTTCCATATTTCATCTTGACCCTAAAGAATCTCACTTAAAAGTTGTTTAGACGATCTTTAGATATTTGAAAGGCACTACTAACATTCGTCTGTGTTATAAGCCATCCTTTTAGTACAAGCTAGTAGGGTTTTGTGATGCTAACTATGCAGGACATAAGCTACAAAGGAAGAACACTTGTGGAAATTGCACATTCCTTAGGGAGAATCTAATCTCTTGGTCAAGAAATAGACAAGGTATCATTGCTTTGTCTACAATACAAGCATAGTATATCTCAGTAGCTAGTTGCAGCATCAGTTATTGTGGATGAAGCATCAACTAGAAGATTTCAAAATTTATGAGCATAATATTTTTACCTTCTGTGATAATACTTCAGCCATATGTTTAACTAACAACTCTATGTTACATCAACTAGAAGATTTCAAAATTTATAAGTGTAAAATTCTTATCTTTTGTGATGATACTTCATCCATATGTTTAACCAACAACTCTATTTTACATTCAAGAACAAAACATATAGAGATTACACATCACTTCATTAGAAATTATGTCCAGAAGTGTATTTTAGATATTAAATTTATTTACACTAATCATTATTGGACTGATATTTTCACAAAACCCATTGTTGAGAACATTTTCAGTCTTATAAAGAAACATCTAAATATTGTGTTTTTTAAATAATAATATTTAATCCTTCATATGTCTTGCCTCTAGTAAAACAAAGTTAATAGTTAAATATATGATTCTTCTGCCTCTGATGACATTTAATTTATTTATACCTCTAAAAAATATAAACTCAATAAATCTTAAATATGAACAATTTTCTTCTTGTCAGGTGTCTCACACGTGCGTTTAGTATTGACGTTGAAAACTTAACTGTTTTTGGCTCTTAAAATCAGTTATACTCACAATCGCGCACAACTCTAAAAAAATCTCACTCTTTTGTTTTTTTGGAAAAAGTTAAACTTTTCGTTCTCCCTAAATCTCTCCTACTTGTACTGTTTGTACCATTTATTGTTTCTTTGTATTTTCTTTTTTCCTTTCTTTTTGTTTGATGACAAAAGGAGGAGAACAGATTTTTATGAAATTTTAAGTAATGAATTTTTTTTTTCTTTCGGAACTTCAGTTACTAATTCACTTTAGATTACTCTATAAGAATATTTTTACATCTTATGAATTAAACATGCATATTCTATGGGGAGCTTTGTTGTAATACTTTATAATATTCTTTTATACCTTACTAAATTTAAAAACTATTCACAAAAACTGATGTTTGTCTCATTAAAAAGAGGGAGATTGTTAAAACCAAGTTGGTTTGAAGAATTAAACATGCACTTGACTTGTTTTGGTGACAACAAAATCAATTTGTGGGAATAATTTAATGCAATAATATTTTGATTAAGTGTGCAAGTCTAAAATCAAGATGATCTTATAGGTTCTTACGTCATATTCTCTTATGATTGGACTAAAATAAAGGTTCAACAAGTCTTCACTTTACTCTGATTTTCAAGTTTGGTGAAAACTCTCTATCATGGGCATCTAGTGATGTAAACGACATTGTGTTTCTCCGTTAACTCCATTAAAGTTGGTGACTTTGGAAATACATGATACGTTTTGTTTCTATTGCCACTAATGAATGCATCTATGCTATATTTGTCTACCTCTGATAAGTTTGACAAACAAGTGATTGTTTGCCTATGATAATCACATCATCAAATCAAGTATTTGATTGTCTGACTTTGATTTATGAAGTATGTTTTGAAAAAAAGTCAACGTCTGATGAACTTCAACGCTCCGAATAAAACAAATCATTTGTGCACCCTTTGTTGAACGTCATCCTGAATCTACTACTTGTTTGGAGGTCTATAAAACATGTTTTTTTCATCGTATCCTCTACTTCCCCACCTTCATACCAAGATACAACAAATCAACTACAAGAATCTATTTTGGAAAAATTTATATGAAATATCAACCTCAAAATATATGATACAGAACTTCATGACTCATATTGATTTTTGCAATTCGAACAATGCCCAGAACCCCTAAATGATCTCTATAAAAAGATGTGTATTCCTTACTGGAAAAACAAGAAAACACACAAGCTATAAGCACATACATCCTCATCTACACTCTTGCTTGTAATCACTCATTTGAAGACGACCAAAATTTATGACCAGACAAATTTTAATACCCAAAATTTTCTATATCATCTCTTATATGCGAGTCAAGTGCTTATAAAAAAATTGAATATATGCGAGTCAAGTAGTCCCTATATTATTGCATTTTATTTATTTAGAGACAAATAATTTTTTTGGAGAATTAATAAAAAAGATTATCTATTAATTTTTTATTGAGGAAAAACATTATCTAACAAATAATAACTAAAAACTAATTAGGTTTTTTTACACATGTGTTTGTAACAAACACACACCACATCTTTAAACATTACCAAATAATAAAACTAAAAATTTCTATAATATTATTATTACTAATTATTGTCTTTTTTTTTTATGAGCCAACAAATATTATTATTAAAGAATAATAACTTCCAGTTACATTTCTTTACCCCACCAAACATTTTAGCTTAATTCAATTAATTCAATTATGAAAATATATATATAATTTTTCGAAGTTGGACTTCATATATAAGCGAGCGATCATTCATTTATCGGTGACTAACTTCATATTAGACCGTTTTATTTTAGAGAATGTCACAATGAATTTATCCGTTATTGTTCTGGATTTTGGATTACACAGAGTTATTTCATTAATTACCGGGTCAAAGAGTCCTATTGATGCATCTTTCCAATCACTTTCTTATGACACATATTAAATTTGAGTGATTTTCATCACCCTAGGCTCCTATTGGACTTCTAGAGTTTCTCGGCCTAGACTTTTTAGAAAATCGCCGGATGTGTGCATCGGGATTCATGTTTAACCTTTGGATCTAGATTATAAATAGTGAAAAACATCTTGTGAGTCCCCTTCTTCTCCCTTGAAATCTTAAAATATCTCTGGAAAACTCTAAAGTACCTTTTGCGAACTGCTTTCTCCTTCTCGATTTTTAGAAAACCCCACTAATGAGTTCTTTTTCTTTCGGATTAGATTTCAATGGTTATGCTTGTTTTGGAATGTGTTTCTTGTTGTTATGATTCAATATTTGCACGTTGTAGCCTTATCTTGTAACTTATTTATTCTGGCTCTAATTATCAAAATCTAATTTAAAATGAATAATTATTCTCGATTCTATTATTTTTTTATTAGATTTCATTTTATTTGGTGCATAATATCAAATCATGAATGTTACATACTTTCACCGCTTAAATACAAATTATAATTTTTTTTTTTTATTTCTTCAATTATGAAACATTACTCTATTAACTAATATCTAGGGTATATTCACCATTCAATCATAACAATATCGATTACATAAAAAAAAAATTATTGATAGTAATAATAACTATAATTAACTAAAACTGTGACTTCCATATATATGAGTATCAAGCAATTGTAATCAATAAAACATGAAGTGTTTTTAATTATTAAATTTGGATTTGTTCATGTTTAAATTAAACAAGAGATCATATTTTAATTAAATATGAGAGAGATGTGTTATTGTCTAACAATTAAAATTACTAAAATATATATAAGTGGGGCCCAATAAAATTTTATGGTGAGATGATGGATATAAATATTTAAGGAAGATAAATTTTTAAATTTGATTATAAATAGAATAAAAAAATAATAAATAAACTTAAAAAATAAAATAATTATTCTCAATTCGGTTATTTTTTATTAGACTTTATTTCATTTTTTTATTAAATATCTTATTTAATATTATTTGGTGCATAATATGAAATCACACATATAAATTAATTAGGGTAAAATTTATTATTTATTTTAAAATAAATTTTATATTTTATTTTTAAATTTAAATTTTTTGAATTTCATCAAATACGAACATTAATCTAATAATCAATATCTACATGACATTTACCATTCAAACATGTTAACAATGAAAAGAGGAAGAAGATAGACAACCATTCTAGGATTTCATAACATAGAATGAACAAAATTGTAGTTAATATGGTTACAATGAGTATATATACAAAAGAATAGAAATATCTAAAGTACCTTTATTACTAATATATAATAATATTATCTAACATCTCCTCTCAAACTCACGATGCATTAACATTGAGCATCGAGAGTTTGTCAACTAAAAAACGAAAACGTTTAATGGAATGCATCTTTGTGAACAAATCAACAATCTATAAAGAAGAAGAGATAAACGATAGAGTAATGATTCCATACTAAAGATGATGACCAATAAAATGACAATCAATCTCAATGTGTTTGGTGCGTTCATGAATGACCGAGTTGTGAGCAATTTGAACAACACTCTTGTTATCGCAGTGCATCGGAGTTGGCTCATAAAGAGAGATACCCATATCAGACAAAAGCCAATGCAACCAAATTATTTCAGTGGTAGTGGATGCCATAGCAGGATACTCAACTTTTGTAGAGGAGCGAGAGACAATCTTTGTTTCTTACTCTTCTAAGAAATAAGAGAGTCTCCAAGAAAGATACAAATCCCTGTGGTTGATTTATGATATGTGGTCACCAGCCCAATCAACATCAGAATAAGCTCGTAACTCTAATGAGGATGACAATGGAAAAAGAAGGCTTTGAAATTAGATTCCTCGAAGATAACGAAGAATACGAACAACTGCTGCCCAATGTACTGTAGTGGGAGAGACAATTAACTGATTAACAAGAGGAGTATCTGCTGCTCTAGTATCAGAAAGACGAGCCTGGTCATTGATTCCACTAACATCATCACCTGTAATAATCATATCATCAACATATAGAGAAAGTATACTGTGACCATAAGTGGTGGACCTTATAAACAATGCAGAATCATGTTCATTAGAGCGGAAACCAAGAGAAGTGATCACAGTAGAGAATTTCTCAAACCAAACTCGAGGAGCCTGTTTAAGACCATATAGAGCCTTTTTTAACTTACATACTTCCCCTTGATTATGAGAAACTCCTTGTGGGGGGACCATATAGACTTCTTCATGAAGCTCACCATTTAAAAAAGCATTTTTGAGATCCATTTGGGAAATATGCCATTGACGAACAGATGCAACTACAATAAGAGTAAGAATAGTGGTCATCTTGGCTACAGGAGCAAAATTTCTTCATAATCCATACCATATTGTTGAGAGAAACCCTTAGCAACAATATGTGCTTTTAGCGCTCAATTGACCCATCAGACTTAGTTTTGATCTTATATACCCAATGAGACCTAATAGCACGTTTTCTAGGAGGAAGAGGTACTAACTCCCAAGTATTGGTTTTGTGCAATGTAGATAGTTCTTCTGCCATAGCCTGCTGCCAAAGAGGATAAAGAACAACCTCTTTATAGGAAGAGGGCTCAGAAAAACTACGAATAGAGGTTAAGAAAGAAACAAACGTAGTTGAGTAAGTGGAATAGACAAAATCAGGTAATTGGGTAGACTTACATTGTCGAAAGGGGTAACGAGGAGGATCAACAATCGCAGGAGGTCATCATGTGGAGTATTAGTATTTGTCCTGCAACTCTCAAGAGGGATGTCATCATGTGGAGTATTAGTATTTGTCCTACAACTCTCAACATTACAATCACTAGAAGCATAATCATTATTAGGACCAAACGGATCAATATGGGTTAGTTCAGAACTCATAGTAATCTGAGAGTTAGAGGAAATAGAGTAAAAAGGGATGTGCTCAAGAAAAACAACATTACAAGATACATAAAGTTTTCTTGCATGAGGATCATAACAACAATAACCCTTTTGACCATCCCCATAACCAAGAAAAACACACATGGCTGAACGAGAAGACAACTTACTGCGCTCTACTTGAGGGCGAAGAACAAAACAAGTAGAACCAAAAAATTTCAAAGAATAGTAATCAAGGATAGAAGCATACAATTTTTCAAAGGAAGACAAACTTGATATGATAGAGGATGGAATTCTATTACTAGCATGAGCAGTAGTAAGAACTGCATTTCCCCAAAACTCACTAGGAACTAAAGCGGACAACAAAAGAGAACGAGTAGTCTCTATAATATGGCGGTGTTTCCTTTCAGCAACTCCATTTTGTTGAGGAGTATCAGTACAAGATGTTTGGTGGAGGGTGTCATCATAAGCAAAAAATTCAGAAAATTTATTAGAGGTATATTCACCACCTAAATCACAACGAAAGCACTTTATAACATAATTATGTTGAATTTTGACCATTGCACGAAACATATGATAAATGTCAAAAAATTCAGACCGATTTTTCATAAGATAAACCCAACAATAACGAGTGTAATCATCAATAAACGAAACATAATATCTAGATCCACCTTTGGTGAGAACTGGTAAGGGACCCCACACATCAGAGTGAACTAAATCAAAGGGCGCATATGAAACAAAAACACTTTTACTAAACGGTAAAGCTGGAAGTTTAGCAAGTTTACAAACACAAAAATCTGAGATATCACAGGTTTGCAACTTTCTTAAGGCTCTAGTAGAAGCCAAATATTTTAATCTAGAAGCATAAATATGTCAAGGCAAGAATGCCATGAATAAAAACTAGAAGATATGGAATTTAAGCGAAAACTAGATAATAAGTCAACATTAGTTGTTGAGGCTGTAGTATCTGAGAGTCGTAGGTCATCCAAAATATAGAGTCCCCCTTGTCAATGACTTGTCCCAATCAGCCTCTTGGAATGTGGATCCTGCACACAACAAGAAGTGGAAGAAAACATAACCGAATAACCGAGATCACATATTTGACTAATAGAAACAAGACTCAAAGTAAGATTAGGAATATGATAAACATTAGAAAGAGACATGTTAGGTGTGGAGAGAGAACCAACACCTGCTAGTGGCATAGGAGTGCAATAAGCAGTCATAGCCGATACAGACGAGACATGTTTCATAGACACAAAAGATTTATCATCGTATGTCATATGATGAGATGCTCCCGAATCAAGAATCCATATGGAAGGAGATATACCCGACATATCAGAGGAGTTCAAACCATTAGAAGAGGTGGCAAACATGGCACATGATTGAGTGATAAGAAGTTTTTCAAGCTGTTCTGCAATATCAGATATTTAGGAAGCAGTCTCAAATGAGTATACAAAACCAAAACTGGAGCCAATGGTAGGAGAAGCAGAAGCAACTACATTGGACGATGATCCCCTAAAATTCTTCTTATGTGCTCTTCCTAATTTCGGACAATGTGCTTGAAGAGAATCGTCCTTAGCATCAACCATAATAATTAGGCTTAATTGCAGTTTTGGTCCCCAAACAGAATTTTTTATCCAAAATTTGATGAAATTTCATTTTTTTAAAGCCGTACTACACTATTTATGACTATATATTCCTGGTACAATTGTTGCAAATGAGATCTTGAGGCATGGTGTGACTTAAATAAATGCAAAAAAAAAATGAAATTTCATGAAGTTTTGGACCAAAATTCTGCTTGGGGGACCAAAACTGGGGAGAAATAAAATGGGGGGATTACTTTCACGATTCAGCTAAAATAAGGAGACCAAAACATTAATTAAGCCTAATAAATAATGACAGAAAAATACGACAAACACAATCACTAAGACAAAATAAATTATGGATAATCTGGTGATGTGCGATCCGACCGTTGAAGAGGAAGACATGAATGTTGCGAACCTACTGTCCAAAAATCAACCGGATCCAACGGTTAACGAATGCGCAATCGATATTTTTGTGAGATTGATTTAACAAAATCGAAAATAGGGTTACTCTTCTCTTTTCTCTTTTGATAGTTGCCTTTCCTATCAAAATAGTATATCTCTTCTTTATAGTGTAGATCCCAAAATCAACCAAAGCTCTTTGATACCATGTTAACAATGAAAAGAGGAAAAAGAGAGACAACCAAGAGACAACCACTCTAGAGTTTCATAACATAGAATGAACAAAACTGTAGTTAATAGGATTACAATGAATATATATACATAAAAATAAAAATGTCTAAAAGTACCCTTATTACTAATATATAATAATATTATCTAACAAAACAAAATATGAATTATTATTTGTAATTATAAGTCTTATATTTGAATCAATGATAGAGTTATGTTAATCATTTGATGATGTATGTATGTAACACTCTAATGAGAGTATTCAATATAATTTTGTAGAGAGATGATGTATGTAACACTCTAATGAGAGGATTCAATTTTTTTTTGTTGATCCTATTCAAAAATATAAAACGTTTAGCTATTTGATAATTGTTTGGAGAAAAGATTTTGAATTTTTTCTTACGTAAAAGAAGATTTTAAACTTTATTATAATAAATAAAATAATAAACATCCTTAAAAAATAAAATAACAAATTGTTTGTCTACCGTGATTTATTTATTTACTTTCCAATGGATAGTTTTTTTTGTACTAAATATAATAGTTACAGTCTACGGTGATTTGTCAAATAAAATAAAAGATTAAATAAATTTTTATTCTAACAAAATTTTGAAATATTATTTTAAGTTTCTATAAAAAAAAGTTAATATTTTTTAGTTCTTATAAA
>JBBPBS010001045.1:2900591-2923921 GCA_037974835.1 Cicer judaicum | reverse complement strand
AAATTTTATACATGTTTCTTTCTTACAAAGACTAAAATATTAAAATTTTATAGGAATAAACATTTATTTAACTGTAAAAACAACTAAAAATATATACTTGTTCATCAATTATGCTCCAAATCAGTGTGAAATTTAGAACAAAATTCAGAACACTTTTTTTCTTTCTTGAATTTGGTTATATATTATGTGAAATTTGTATTTAAATCCTTACTCAATTTAAAAAATATCAATATTATTATATTGAATATTATGTTCAAGTTTAAATTTAATGTCTCACAATTATATGTAAATTTGTAGTACTATTTATGATTCCTTCTATGGATAAAAAATAATTTGTACAAATTTCTGGAAGAGTTTCCAAGATATATACATTATTTTCATTTGTTATTTGTTCATGAATTAGTTTAATAACTCATGTCGGAAATGGAACAAATTCAAATTCAAATATATAATTATTTTGTTTTATAAATTATTATATATATTTAAACATTTATTTATTGCATTTGATTTACTTTAAAATTATTAAAATATTCATTGATACACATTCTTATTTAAATAGATATAGATGTAGAAAGTTTTAAATAAATATGCTGATGTGCAAAATCGATGTTGTGAATATTTATTAAATGTTTAATGTGATGTAGTTGTTGATCGTATACTAGCGATGGATGTTGAATTTTATTGTTATGATTACTAAATATAAGCATTGTTGTAAATTTATTTTAAAAATAACGGAGCATATAACAGCGCTGTTGTAGGGTTATATAGCGTTTGCGCATAATGTTTACAAAGCTTTTACAGCGCTTTTACACAAGCGATGTAAAATGAAGTGCCCTCACATAATATTTTATAGCGCTTTTTTCACAAGCACTATAAAACACATGCGCTGTAAAAGACATTCGATTTCAAATAATTAAATGACCTATTAGAGCGCTTTTGTTACAAGCCTGTATAAACTTTGCACTTTCACATAATTAAATGACCTATTAAAGCGCTTATTTTACAAGCGCTGTAAAATCATTAACTTTAAATAAAAATCATTTACTTTAATAAATAAATTAAAACAAATTTACGAACCCTCATCACCTCTACTTTGGGAACCCTCATCTCCTCTACGTATTGTGGGGCCATCTACTGCTCCTCCTTTAAAAAAAATTGGATACGTTGTCTCAGGTATTGTATTTAATTTGTTGTTTTAATAATTGAAAACTAATAAATTGTTATATAATAAATCTTTTCATTTTGACATTTGTTGATCTGTTATGTTTTGAAATCTTTTCTGTTTTGAAATTGTTACATAATAATAGACCTTGGTTTCCATTTTCCAATATAAGATATGTGTAGTATATATTGGTATAATTTTATCACTAGCTTATTATTTTCGTAACTGCATTTATATAGGTCATATAATATGGACCTGAAATGGAAGTCTGCGAATCGATTATCAAAAGAGTATGAAAATGGAGTGAAAGAGTTTGTTCAGTTTGCAGTGAAGAATGCAAAAGATCCAAATAGATTCGTTTGTCCTTGTTTAAAATGTTGTTTTGGAAAACGCGTTAGAGAAGATAAATTCGAAGTTATACATGTTGGATAAGACATTGTGAGAAAAAAAAAGGAAACATTAATTTTGAGAATGGTTCGACATATGCTTCAACTGACTTCGATACAGATACATATGAGTCGGACCGAGTTGAGGAGATTGCAAAAGCAATTGAAGAAGATCTTCGGGATTGTCCTAAAATGTTTGAGAGTTTGTTGAGTGATGCAGAGAAACCATTATATAATGGTTGTACTAAATTCACAAGACTGTCGGCGATATGAAAGTTGTACAACTTAAAAGCGAGTAATGGATGGTCTGATAAAAGTTTCACATGATTATTAACACTTTTAAAAGATATGTTGCCAGATGATAATGAACTTCCCAGTCGAACCTATGAGGCTAAACAGATTTTGTGCTCTATTGGTATGAGTTACGAAAGCATACATGCATGTCATAACGATTGCATTTTATTTCAAAACGAATATGAATTACTAAATGCGTGTCCAAAATGCAATGTCTCTCGATATAAGAAGAAATAATCTACTCCAGCAAAAGTCGTGTGGTATTTTCCTATAATACCAAGATTTAGGCACATGTATCGCAGTGAAGAAGATTCAAAACACTTGACATGGCATGCAGATGAAAGAATTAGAGATGGAAAGTTTCGACACCCTGCAGATTCCCCATAATGGGCAAAAATTGATCACGAGTATCCTGAATTCAGGATAGAGTCAAGAAATCTAAGACTTGCACTTTCTACTGATGGAATGAATCCACATGGTCTTCAAAGCATCTCACACAGCACGTGGCTTGTGATTTTGTTGATTTATAACCTACCTCCATGGTTATGTATGAAGCGTAAGTTTATGATGTTGTCTTTGTTAATTTCTGGACCCAAACAACCAGGGAATGATATCGATGTATACTTGACTCCTTTAATTGAAGATTTAAAAATTATGTGGGAGACAAGTGTGGAAGTTTATGATGGGTATAAGAAAGAATGTTTCAATTTAAGGGCTATGTTGTTCGGCATAATTAATGATTTTCCAGCATATGATAATTTATCAGAATATAACATTAAAGGTCAATGTGCATGTCCTATATGTGAAGAGAGTACAAATTGGATGCGGTTGAAACATAGTAAGAAGAATGTATTTCTTGGACATCATAGATTTTTACCTTATAGTTATCAGTATCGTGAGTGGAGAAATGCATTCAATGGAAAATCCGAGGAAGGTAAAGCTCCTTTAGCACCGATTGAATATCAAATACATGAAAAAGTACTAGGTTTGACCAATAAATTTGGCAAACCTTTTGCAGGAGAGTTGATCAAAATTGGGTGGAAGAAAAAGTCAATTTTCTTTGAATTGTCATATTGGAAGTCATTGTATGTAAGACATTTCCTCGATGTGATGCATATTGAAAAAAATGTATTTGATAGTGTTATTGGTACATTAGTCAATGTTCCAGGAAAGTCTAAAGATGACATCAATGCAAGATTCGACTTGGTCGATATAGGAATAAGAAATGAATTGGTTCCCATAGAGAAAGGAAATCGCACACATCTACCTCCAACCGCTCATACTCTATCTAGAAAGGAAAAAAAATTGTTTTATGTAAATTTCTACATGAAGTTAAAGTTCCAGAAGGATACTCTTCAAACATTAAAAATTTGGTTTGCATGAAAGACCTCAAGTTAAAAGGTTTGAAGACCTATGATTGTCATATTCTAATGAAGCATTTGCTACCAATAGGTATACGTTCCATTTTACCTGAAAAATTTCGACGAGCCTTAACTAGATTATGTTTCTTCTTCAAGGAAATTTGTAGTAAAGTGATCGATCCTCAGAAATTACCGACATTGTAGAGGGAAATTGTTGTTACTTTGTGTGAGCTTGAAATGTATTTCCCACCCTTGTTTTTTGATATAATGGTTCACCTTATTGTTCATTTGGTTAAGGAGACACAACTTTGAGGGCCAACTTATATGAGATGGATGTATCTGATAGAACGATATATGAAAATATTAAAAGGGTATGTAAAATGTAGAAGTCGACCAGAAGGTTGTATTGCTGAACGGTACATTGTTGAAGAAGCTGCTGAATTTTGTACTTAATATTTGTCCAATGTTGAATCCATAGGGCTTCCCATGTCTCATAATTCGGAAAGAATATCAGGAGAAGGGATAATTGGAAGGAGACTAATAACTATATCAAAGACAGAATGGGAGCAGGCACAATTGTATGTCCTGCACAACGATGATGAGGTTCAACCGTATGCTACAATACACATGGATCAGTTATCTCGTTTGAACATGAATAGGAATCAAAATTGGATAACTTGAGAGCACAATCGAAGTTTTATAGCATGGTTAAAAAATCACATAAAGTCAAAGTTTGATATAGACCCCGAATCAATTTCACAAAGAATGAGGTGGCTAGCAAATGGTCCAAGTTTACATGTCTTTTCTTACACTGGTTATGTTATTAACGGCTACACATTTTATACCAAAGAACAAGTTGATCAGACCACTATGCAAAATAGTGGAGTCACTCTCGTAGATGAAGCGATGCATGTCTCAAGTGCAAAAGACAAAACCCCAATATATGCAAATCTATCATATTTTGGGGTTATCGAGCGCATATGGGAGTTAGACTACACAAGGTTTTATGTTTCCATATTTGGTTGCAATTAGGTCGAAAATAATAATGGCGTTCGAATTGATGAGTCAAGGTTCTTGCTTGTCGATTTTAATAGGGTGGGATACAAAGACAAGCCTTTTATTTTAGCGTCGCAAGCTCAACAAGTGTTTTATGTCACTGATCTTGCTGATGATAAATGATATGTTGTCCTATCAACCAATAAAATATGTGATGACAAAAATAATGATGAAGATGTTGGTAATGATCTTTTATTTGCAACATCACAACAACCACATGAAATTGATTCAACTGATGATGGTTTATATCTTAGAGCTGATCATGATAAGGGAATTTGGATTAATCCGTCGTTTTGTATTGTAAATGGACAAACAAATGTGAATCCCACCAGGAAAAAAAGAAGGGCATCTTAATGTACATGTTTAATTGTTTTATATAAGCCATGTAATTAATCTGAACTGAGTTAATGTAATTTAATTGTTTGAACATGTTTAATTGTTTTATATAAGCAGCCATGTATTTGATTTTCTGATTAATTTATTTTCTGCTTATATTTAGCTTGATTTTAGTGTTTTATACTAAGTTCATGTAATTTAATATAAACTAGTAATTTACAGGAACTGAACTAAATATAAATTAGTAATTTACATGAACTGAGCTGAACTGAAAAAAAGCCTTATAAAAATAAAATATGGAGGCCTTTTAGAGCGCTTATTTGAAAAAGTGTTCTAAAAGGCTTTAAAAAAAACAATCATATAACATAAGAAAACAAGGAGGTCTTTTACAACGCTTGTAGAATAAGCGTTGTAAAAGAGCCTTTTAAAAATAAAATAAGGAGGTCTTTTAGAGCGCTTATTTGAAAAAGCGCTCTAAAAGGCTTTTAAAAAAAAACAGTCATATAACATAAGAAAACAAGGAGGTCTTTTATTGTGCTTATTCTACCAGCGCTGTAAAAGAGCCTTTCCAAAATAAAATAAGGAGGCCTTTTCGGGCGCTTATTTGAAAAAACGTTCTAAAAGGCTTTTAAAAAAAATCAGTCATATAACATAAGAAAACAAGGTCTTTTACAACGCTTATTCTACAAGCGCTGTAAAAGATCCTTTTAAAAATAAAATACGGAGGCCTTTTAGAGTGCTTATATGAAAAAACGCTCTAAAAGGCTTGTTTTTTAAAAAAATAGTCATATAACATAAGAAAACAAAGAGGTCTTTTACAGCGCTTATTCTTCAAGCGCTGTAAAAGATCCTTTTCAAAATAAAATAAGGAGGCCTTTTAGAGCGCTTATTTGAAAAAACGCTCTTAAAGACTTTTAAAAAAAACAGTCATATAACATAAGAAAACAAGGAGGTCTTTTACAACGCTTTTCCCACAAGCGCTATAAAAGAGCCTTTTTAAAAATAAAATATGGAGGTCTTTTAGAGTGTTTTTCCAACAAGCACTAGAAAAGGCTTAGGTCTTTTAATGCGTTTTTCCAACAAGCGCTGTAAAAGGCTTCTAAAAAAGCGTTGTAATAAAGTTTTATATATAATAGTAAACCGCTTCAGTTTCCTCTTCATTACGTAAACTTCACTATCATCTCCTCTTCATTATTCTTCTTTTCCTTTGCGAAGCCTATTATTTCTTCCATTATGAACCTTATTTCCACGATCATCTCTACCTATTCGAACCATATTTCCATCCACGATCATCTCTCCCATTACACATAATCTCTTTTCATTAAAATACGCAACCCTCATTATGTATTTCTTCGAATCATATTTCTGCGAATCATATTTTTGTGAACCCTCATTTTTGCGTATTACGTATTTCTTCGAACCCTCACTATTTAGGTATTGATGTTATTAATTTTTTGTTATCACTAAAATACATGTTGAGCTTGTTGAAGTTATACTGATACTAATACGTACCTAGAGCTTATTGAGCATGTAGAGCTTATTGGAGTTATACTGAACTGCATGTTGAACTTGTTGTAGATAAATGGATACCACCAAAGATTTAGATTGTCAAAATGAGGAAGTTGTCAACACTAAGACTTACCAAAATGAAGTCAAACGTTGTGCAACCATAATGCAAAAAGTCATAAAAGCAAGGAACAGTGGCATAATATTTGAAGTATACTATACTCTGTTTTCTATTTATTTTTTATCTTTTCTGAAAGCATGTACTTACTATATCAGATTATTAGGTTGGATGGAATGAGAGTGGTCATCCAATTGACCCAAACAGCTCCATGTTTGTAAGTTATATTGGGACTGTTGTTCGTCAAAATATCCCAATTACCATTGATGATCGGAGAGATAAGGCGTTGAAGATGCGAAAGATATATTGTAGAATGATATACAAGTAACTTTTTTGATCCATTATTTTGTCATTTATAATGTTTTTCATTGTAATACTTTACTCTTTACTCAAACTATATATTTATTTCGCTTGCAGACTGCTTTTGTTCTTGATGAGGTGAGAAAGAATTACGTCTTGAGAGTTGCCGGGAAAATACACCGGGGTTTTAGATCTCACCTCTCAAATTTCTATCTAAAAGATAGTGAAGGAAATATGAATGTTGTATCAAAATGTTTGGACCCCGCGTTTGTGGTAAGTGATTAATATATTAGCATTTGTGTTTGATTATTCATATTCATAGCGTATTTTAAATTTTTACACGATTGTAATTTTTTATAGATAGAATATAATTAAGGCAAATCGTGAGAGGGAAAAAAATCCAACGCACCCATACAAAAAACCACGTATGGGATATGCATGTCTAGAGCAAAGACTTGTAAGTAATTAAACATCACTTTTATATAATGAGGGAATTTGTATTATAAACTATAGTTTCTAACTAATATTTTGTTTATGATCTTAACGAATAGCGACAAGACACCCAATCCAATCAATTGTTGGGTCGTCATATCTTGTGGAAGAAAGCTCGTGTAAATAAGGATGGAGTGGTTGATAACGAAAATATTCAAAAAGTAATAGAACTTTGTGTAAGTATATTATCACCTTAATATTTTTTAATATTGTATTTTAAAAATGATATTGAACTTATCTTTTTAATCCTACGTCTATTTTAGGAGAATATCGAACAAAGTTCGGAAAATCAAGAGGACAACAAAGCTAGTTGCAGGGAGATTCTCGAGAAAGTGTTTAATGTTCCTGAGTATTCCGGTCATGTGAGGGGAAAAAGATTTGGCGTAACTCCTAAAAGCTATTTTTCACAAGAGAAGCGCCAAAATCCATCCAATGAGGAAGTATTAGAGAAGCTCAAATTCCTAACAGAGCAAGTGGCACTCTTGGTGAAGACGAATAAAGACAAGCAACTCCCGTATCAGCTCCAACGTGAAATACAAATGGAGAGTGAAAACGCGAGTTGCAACATTGGTCTCAAAAGTCTTCCCGAGGTAATTAATTACTTACTTATGTATTAACCATACTTATGTTTTAACCATTGATTTAGGATGTCACTCCTTGTGTGTTGTACTTATCCTCCCTTACTCATCGGAAGGTCGGAAAAGGAACAATGTACAATACTTCGGGTGAAGTATTGTACAACACATCGATCCCTGCGGGCCATGTCAAAGTATCACCAATTATTGCTTTGGAACCAAATACATCGTTGCCTATATCGAACAACGATGGAGATATGAAGTTTTTGGGCGAAGCAATTGGTAGTTATGTGGCATGGCCTACACATCTTGTTGCTCTTGATAAGGTATATTTAATTAATTGAAATGTATGTTTAATTGATATGTATATTTAACTGCTGATTTTTTTCCGCTCCTAACTTTAATTTCACATTTATATTTAGATTTTGAAAAAGCCTAAAGGGAATGATAAAAAGATTCCCATAAACAAGTCAATTACATCGCCCGAAAAGGTTTGTCACATTTATTCCGTAAGGTTTGTCATTTTTTCAGATTCAATCAAATAAATCACCCGCACATTAAAATAAAGCCGACAAACCTCAAAAATTGGAGGATAATAAAGCTGGAAAACTTCAAAAGCTGGAGGGTATTAAAGCTGCCAAAGTTGCAGCTAGAAAACTGGATCGTGGAAAATCAGTCGTTGTTGCTCCTAAAATAAGTCAGCCATGCCTTGCTAAATACGGGACGTGTCTTGACATCCAAGTAAAAAGGAATATGGGCAGCAACGAAGATTCACACATCATAAGCATGAATAAAGCTATATTCGGAGATGAGTATGAAGAATTTCTTGAAAAGGAGCATATATTCGAACTTCTCAACCACAAGGAGCTGAGTCCTACTGTCATCAGCTTGAACATTAGGTAAAAAAATACTTTTAATTGCATTTATTGGTAATTAATCTAAGTTGAAATTTTTATTGAAGGTTTTTGTATGAGAAGTTGGTGTGCACGCGCAGATTGTCAAATAAATGTTCATTCTTGTCTCCGCATAAGCTTTCGATGTGTAAACTCGATCCAGTGAATGTAAAGAAATACATTGTAGATATGTTATTAGGAAATATAGAGAATGATAAGTTGTTCTTTGCACCATATAATTCAGGGTACGTAATTATATATTATTTATTTATATATTTTTTAATTTATGAGATCTTAATATATTAGTTGTGTAACCAAAATTGCCAACCAAATTTTTGTTGTTGTAGGGCACATTGGGTGCTATTTGCAATCAATGCGACTTCTGAAGTTATATACTATTTGGATCCCTTGCACGACAATTACAACAATCACTCTGATTTAAAGGCTATGTTCAACATGTAAGTAATATTCATTTATTTCTTACATATATATATAAATAATGTGTTTGTTAATGCTATAATAATCAAATTTATTTATTCGATAGTGCTTTACAAGTTTTTCGAGATCAAAGACGTGTTACAATGTCGAAGCAAAAGTCTAATAACATCACATGAATTCCAATAAAGGTTTAAAATATATGCCTTTAAATTTTCATTTACAAATATATGCCTTTACAATCAATGCACAAATATTTTAATGACTTATATGTTTTATTTTATAGTGCCCTCATCAAACTAACAACATCGACTCTGGGTACTATGTATTGCGATTCATGAAGGAGATTGTTGATAGGAATCAAACTATTATCACAGAAACGATACAATATGTTCATTATTTGATTTTCATATATAAATTATGTATATATTTGATTTTAACTTATTTATGTTCAATTTTTATATTGCACAGTACTATGACAATTCCAGTCTAACATACTCTGAGAAAGATCTAGTTGAACTAAAGGAAGACTGATGTCAGTATATAGTTTTGTTTTTGTGTACTGATTGTGTGAACTGATTCTGAATATGTATCTGAATATGTTATGTTGTTGTGTCAACTGATTTTGAACTGATTTTGGATGAAAATAATTTTGGAAAAAAAATTAAAAGACAGCGCTTTCTAAAAAAATACCATAAAAAACCAAAAAGCGCTTTTCAAAAATTTAATTTACAACGTTTTTAAATAAAAAAAATTGCACTTTTTACAGTGTTTTTTTGAAAAAGCGCTGTAAATGGTCACCTTTTATAGCGCTTATTTGAACAAACGTTGTAAAATGTGCAATATAATGCATATACTAAGTGCACATTTTACAGCACTTATATGAAAAAGTGCTGTAAAATGTGCATTATAATGCATATACAGAGTGGACATTTTACAGTGCTTATCTGAAAAAGCATTGTCAAATGTGCACTATAATGCATATATTAGGTGCACATATATTTGGTGAACATTTTACAGCGATTTTTCAAATAAGCGCCGTAAAATGTGCATTCAATATATGTATTATAATGCACATTTTACAATGCTTTTTTAAAAAAAAAACGTTGTAAATAACTTAAAAAAAACGGTGTAAAATCCTATTTTCCGCATAGTAAAAAAACAAAAATTAGGCATCCAATGAAAATGTGCAATAAAATTTGATTTCTAATGAGTAGTTACTAAAGATGATGATTTTATTTTTAATGCACGTGGGTTTAGAATTAGAACAAAGTAGACTAATTTTGGACATTTTTGTGCTAGTAATTCTTGTAATAACCCTCCTAGCAATTTGGACACATTGAAAATATATTTCTGTTTATGATAAGTTTTATCACTTTCCCTAACTTTATTATTACTGAAATAATAATTTCCTTTCTCCCTTTATCAAGAAAATGTCCGTCATATTAATCCAAGGACAGTAACATGCAAAGATAAATTAGCCTATCAATCTTCACCCTCTTTCAATTATAGCACCTTTTTTGGTCATTAAAGTAAATACAGAGGTAGAGGGTTAAGAGTAGAGGACAAACTCACCAACACACTCAAGTTTAGGGTAATCTATTGGAAGCTTAACAAAGAGTGAGTTCTATCTTCCTTATTGCATGTAGCTTAATTGTTTTTGCATTTAGTGTTAGGGAATTTTAAGAGAAGGGTTTATAGGTCTAATATATTGTTAATTTTGATATTTTTTTCTTATAAAAATATTAAAAAAAATTGTTTTTCAGAAAAATTTTAAATATTTTTTTTGAAAATATATTTCGTGAGAAAAAATTTTTAAAAACATTCTTGAAAAAAAAACTGTAAATGAATTTTTATATGAAAATTTTAAAGAAAAAATTAAAAAATTTATTTCTATGAAAAAATAAAATAAAAATTCATCAAAATGTAAAAAAAAAAAAAATTGAATTTTTTTGTGAAAAAGTGGGTCTATAGGCCCCACTAACTCCACAGAATTTTAGGAGTTTTTTAGGAGAATTGAAACTTTCGAAATTTAATTTTCTATAAAATCTAATCAATTTTGAAACTTTTGATAAATGTCAAAGTTTTGAAATGCTATTTTCCAGATTCTGTGAAACTTTCGAAACTCTTGATAAATTTAAAAGTTCCGAAGTGTGATTTTTCAAAAAACATGAATTTGAAACTTTTGAAATTATTAGATATCAAATTTATTACTATTAATTTATTATTATAAATATATTAATTAAAATTTATTATTATTAATTTATTACTAATAAAAATACATTTCAGAACTTTCTATCAATACCAAAGTTTCAAAACTGAAAAACTTTATGTTTCTGAATTTTATATTTCATGGAAACCCTTTGGGTAGTAAACCATATAATTCATGGAAAGGTTTAGTATAGCTAAAACATGTGTTAAAACTAATCTTCCCTTAAGTTCTTGGAAATTATCCTCATATTCTTGGAACCACTCAAAGGGTTTCCCTTTTCTAGTTAACTTGGTGAGAGGTAACACTAGGCTAGAAAATCACTCTATAAACTTGGTGAGAGGTAATCCATCGATCCTAAGAAACTCCTTAGTTCAATCACACATTTAGGCCACAACCAACTTAGTATTGCATCTACCTTACTAGAGTAAACTATTATTCATTTACTTGAGATGGTATGTCCTAAAACTTCACCTCCTCAAGCCAGAACTTACACTTCTAAGTTTTTGCATATAATTTTTTATCTCTCAAAACTGGCAATACTATCCTCAAGTGTTTCTCGTGCTAACCCAAGCTCCTATAATAAATTAGAATATCATCTATGAACACCACAACAAACTTATCTAAGAAATTTCTAAAAACATGATTCATATAAGCTATATAAATAGTAGGGGCATCGGTAACTCCAAAAGGCATCACTACATACTTGTAGTGTCCATATCTTGTCCTAAAAGTTGTCATAGGAATATCTTCATTCTTGACCCTAATTTGATAGTATCCAAACCTCAAGTTTATCTTAGAAAATATTGAAGCTCCTCGCGATTGATCTAAGAGATCAACTATCCTAGGATAGGGTTGTTTATTCTTAATGTTAACTTGATTCAACTTTATATAGTCTATACATGACCTAATACTCCCATATTTCTACTTCACTAAAAGTACTGGAGTTCCCTAACGTGACACACTAGATCTAGTGAATCCTTTTCCTAATAAATATTCCAATTTTTTCTTGGATTCATCAAACTCTAGTGTTGATATCTTATAAGGTGCTATTGATACTGGTCAAGTCTGTGGTATTAAATTAATGGAAAACTCTAATTTTCTTCTAGGGGGTAAGCTATAGGCATATTTTAGGAAACACATGAAGAAACTCACAAACTACATGCATCATCAAAGTTGAATTATCCTCAATCTATACCTTTGAAGAAAATAAGGGCATGTATCCTTGACCTTGCCCACCTAAATACTTATGACAAGAAGAAGCATACACGAAACATTCAAACAATGATGAATCAATAGTCATAAGTTGAGATTGTCCCTCACTCTTCAACATCTAGCCAAATATATAATATTTCCATATTTAAGACATGTAATTCGTGTCGTTGGACATGATTAATCCCCATGATGGAATCAACACTTTTTGCATCCCTTATTCTTACTAAGACTTGTGCACAAATTGAAAGAAACAATTCTTATCTTTAATCAGATATTTCCAAATCACTCTATAGATCTATGTTTAAAAAGTTGATTTTGATAAATAAAAAGAAACATGGATCCAAGTAATTAAATTATGATTTTTATTTTGTCAAAATTACATGTTTTCAACAGAAATTACATATATTATTGGTCTATGTTTTGATTTTGACGACAATAGGTGTTATTGCGTAACTCGTTGCTGCGGATAATGTAACCATATATTATAAGAGTTCGTTTGATGGACATAATAAAATATATGATATGAATAAGTTATTATATTATGTATTAAATGTTTGATAAACTAATATGATACGATAAATTCATCTAGAATTCTATGTATCCTCTCTCTAGTTGAAATTTCTATCATAAATATGAGTTATGTTAGAAATCAACGTGATATGATAAAACCAGTAGTTTATTCAATTATCTTTATAAAATATAATAAAATATAAAATGAATTTGTAAAATATAATCGAAAATATAAAAATATAAATCTAATCAAATAAAAAAATAAATAATAGAATTTGATATTAAACTTAAAAATAAAATATTAATAATTAATTTAAAAAATATTTATGATTTTACACAAGGGTAGTTTATCTTTTTATATAATTTAATAAATTAGTATTTCACAATTATAAATATGAAAGTTAATTGAAATTTTAAAATAAATATAATTTATTTAAAAGATATTCTTACCATTTAAATATAATTTACATCTTATCTTTATTTATATTCTAACAAATAAAATATAATTATTTAGTTACACATGATTTTATTTTTAAAATTTAAATATTTAGTATTGTCAATGGATAGTTTTAATATAATGTTATTCCATTACTTATTTAATTTTTTGTTAATTTATAATATTTAAAATATAATAAGTTAATTTCTCCACTTTCACAAAAAAAAAAAACCAGATTTTTATCAATCCAAACACTTTGTGACAAAATTACAATCAAACAAAACTTTATCAAATAGTTTAATCCAATTAAATCAAAATCAAATTGCTAAAAGCAAACCGTAAGGGTTGAGAAAAAGAAACTATTATGTATATTGGTTCAACCTCAATTGTCCCTGCAAGTAGCCTACATTCAGTCTCCTTGTCAATCATAAGATATTTTCTTACAATATGATTAAATGACAAGTTGTTATGATTACAAGAATTAATAAGCTCCTTAAGCCAATTGAACAAAACCCTTTGCTTCAATACTTTCTGTTTCTTATGAATCTTGAAACCTACAATCCTTGAAATCCCTTCATGAATCACCTTGAATTCCAATTTGAATCAACTGTGAAATTCAATCTCTATGAAGCATTCACCTTTGAATCTTCATCTCTTGTTGATTCAGCTCCTTCAAAGAGTTCAAATGCAAACTGAAAACCAACATTAATTCTTCTTTTCCTTTTCTCTTAATTGTACATGATGAATAGTCAAAATTACAAAGCTCAACCAAGTTAAGAATCTCATAAACAATCACCCATTCCAAATGTTAACTAAGAGTTTTCTGAAGTGATATTTCGATGAATGGATGAAATTTGAGAGTTTTACTAAATGAATGTTCTTTTTGAATGAATGAAGGTAGGTAAATAGTATTTATAGTGTAACATAAAAAAATCACTTTCAATCCATTAAATAAATTCAAAACCGATAAGATGATTCAAATCATGTAAAAGGTTATTTGAATCATCATAATTTTACTGATATGATTCGAATTAGAGTCTTAAAAGTATTGTTCTAAACTATTGTGATTTTTTTTTGAAAAGAAGATTCGAATCATGCACAAGGATGATTTGAATCAATCTAATTTCACTTAAATGATTGATTCATAAACATGGATTATTCGAATCATTATCTTCAAAACTTATTTTTAAATTAAATTTTTGACATGTATTGTGATGCATGTTTTTCAAAGTATTTGTCATGATATTAATGTTTTTAAGGAAATTTTCAAAAACACCTAATGTGTGAGGGGGTTATTGAGATCATTTAATTGCATCGAACTAATCTAATTCTTTAATTGGACACCAATCAAAATAAACTAGACCTTAGAAGCAAACATGTGAGTCCCACAAAGGCTCATCTTAGAAAAAATATAAAACATCATGCCAAACAACAAGAGGGCGAAAGAGAATTATGGTTGCAATCAAAACAAACATGCATTCACTCAAAATAATCCATACTACATAATAAACAAAAGATTAGTTATACAAATCCAAACCAGTATAGAAATAAAATTTTCCACTATATAACTTGTAAGTCCCTTACTTAACAAATACTTATTTAAGTATTTTTAGCTACGATTTTCCTTAATAATATTTTTTTGAATTTGTCAATTCCCTTTTATTTATGGATTAAAGTAACAAAATTTTATTTTTATGAATGAAATATTTTTATTTAATCAGTGTATAAAAATAGTCGAAATAGAACTTTGAAATTTTCAACTTTTAAAATCAACAGACAATATTATTGCTTTCAAATTTTAAAAACAATTTGAAATTAGACAAAATCTTTTATTTAAAATTCTTGAGGTGTTGTTTGATGTTTGATTTATGTCGGAGAAATATTTTATGAGAGAAAACTATTAAATGTGATTATTTTAATAATTGAATAATTTTTGTCATAATTATAAATATTATAAATATTTTATGAGCTATATATTATGATAAGATTTACCAATAAACCTAACTAAATTAGGTTAGATATTTTAATTACAATAGTAAGATATTACTAGTGAAGTTTACGTTGTTCTCATGAATCCACATCACCCCCTTAAATTAAATGAGTGTCCAAAAATTAAGTAGAACACATCACCCTCTTTAAAATAAATGGCCACAATTCTCCCTCATTTCCTTTAAATAGAAAGCAAACACTCCCTCTTCCTTTTTAGAAGCTTCCAATATATAGCCTTTCCCTTCTATCTCTCATCCACTGTAGTTTTTTTCAAGTGTTGGTGAGTGAGTTTTGAAGAAAAAAATGGATTTTACACAAGCTCAAGTGAGATTTTGAGGAAGGTTGGAGAACGCAGAAGTTTGGTTTCTTTATTGTGTTGCTAGTGAACTAAGAAACAAAAGTATTAGATAATTTAGAGGAATCGAACTTTTTTTTCCTACGTAACACATTCTATTATTGTGGACTAGGCTAAACACCTCATGTTTTTGTGGATCATTGAAATAAGAAATTTGTTTACAAGTATTTTAAGAGAAAGACATTTTATCATATTTTTATTAGAGAAGTTGTTCCGAAAGAAAACACACTCTCGCTATTATATATCAAGTTGTTATATTTTGGTGTCAGAGCACAATTGATCTTAGATCGAACTATGTGAGTTGAGGTGTCCTAATTTGATGAGGTGTCGATTTTGGTGAATTAAACCTATTTGAAGAATCATATATTACTAAACTATTTATTTGCTAGATGTTCACCAAGATACCTACAAAACAATTAAGTAGGGTTTATAGGTCCTCAATTCTCATTGGTTCCATTTGGGTGAGCAGCAACATGATTTCATATGACTCTTGTGTGACCCCTTTTTGCAACAATAATGACACACACCAGGTGGTGCATGAAACATGTCATTCTCTTTGTTAGGTTCCATGTCTCTATTTGTAACTTTTGTTAATTTAGATTTTAAATCAATATTTTATTTTTTCAAACATACAAAAAATTTACTAATAGAAAACTTCATCCAACTATTACACTATTTAGTCTCTAAGTATAGATATTTTGGGAATTAAGGACTTATACTAAATCACTTTCTAGTTTTTAAATTTTATCTTCTAAAGTTATAATAATTTTTCTTTGAGATATATTTTTAGTAGCCCTTTTTGCTTCTTAATGAAATTCCAAAATATTACTATACAATTGTTTATAAGATGGTACAACATAAAAATAGTTTGAGTCTGAATCGCTTATCTGACAGTTCTTGCTTTTGAGCCATATAACATAAGGTGGACTCCTCATAATCGATAGAGATGAAAAAAGTAGCTTCATCTTCATTCTACCAAACTATATATGCCCTTTGATATTTTTCTTTTGAGTTGTGCTTAGATGGTGTATTGCCTTTCTTATTTTAGAGTGGTTGACAAAGTAATGGAGTTTGTGTCTCTTTTTCTTGATTGTTTGAATTTGATCAATTGAAGAAGTTCTTGCTCATGTTCCTCTAACTTGGCAAATAATGTTGTAATAGTTATTGTAGTTAAGTTTTTTGTTTCCTTAATTTATTCACTTTGGATTGACATTCCTTGCTTAAATACCTCAAAGTTTTATTTGTTAAATCCTAGTTTGGTAAATAATTTAATTTGTTTACAAAATGTAAGAAACATTTTTCCAATCCCGCAATGGTTTCATCGTGTTTTCTTTGAAAAAGTTCTCACTCTTGCATTAGTGTACTAATCCTTGAATATTTCACTTCACTAGTACCCTTATGGAAAACTTCTAAAGTGTATCACATTGATTGTGTAATTTGGCAATGAGACACACAACAATATTCATTAACTTCCGAAGAAAAGATCGAAATATCAAAGTCTTTCCAATTAGCTTCTCATTTGTCAACTGCTACACCATTTCTTACAATGGTTAGGACAAAAGTTACATTTACAAATAGCTCTCCAAACCTCCATATCATAGGACATTATATGTACCTTCATACAACCTTTCTAATAGACATAGTTCTCTCATTTGAATATAGGGACTCTATTATACGTTCTTTTAGGATTTGGGTAAGCCATTAGGACAAATTGATGAGGTTTTTAAACCCTTCACACAAGATAAGCAAGGCTCTCGATGCGACTTGTTAGACTCGGTTGCTTCCCAAATCTAGAGAGAGTGAATAGATTTCAAGCACGCAACGAATACAATTAGTTTCAAATACATTGTTATTTTATAGCAAAATATCATAAACACGTTTATTTTGACACATTATCATAACAACGTTCTCCTATTTATTTTGTTTTGGCAAATTATTATAATAACTTCATCTCCTCTCTCTTTATAACAAATCCCTCCTATTATTATTATTTATTAATTATTATTTAATATAATTATTTATTAATATATTAACCATTAAATTAACACTAAGACAAATAAAAAAATTAACAAACCCCTTTGGGAGGTCGCATTCCCAACCAACGCGACCTCCTATTGAGGGAAAAACATTTAGCTTCAACAGATCGCACTCCCAGACCACGACCTCCAACTTGCCCAAAAAAATAGGGCAACTTGGTATATAAAACTCAAAGTAGGCTATTTTGGTTTAAAAGTTAAAAAGGGATATATTGGTAAAAAATCCAACAATTGATCAACAACTTTGAAAGAATCTTGAACAACAAAGTCATGACATAATTGACAACAATATCAAATACTTTGAAGAAATTATAGACTTCAAACTTTGAATCAACTTGAAGAACTTTTACTCAGACAACAAGGTTGATCCAAATATTGAACATCAAAACAAAATGATCAACATCAAATACTTAGAAAAATTCAAACATAATGATTGTTTGAATATTGAGTACTTGTACAAACAAATATATATTCAAGGGATAGATAGTGTTAGAAACATACATATCCTCTTATTGAGAGTCAAACATAAACCAAACAACCACTTGTAAATTATCACATTAGGGACTGTTGTTTTTGACTCAATGTGTTGTAGGTGCAACCAGAAGATTGAGTTTACTAAAATGGGAGGTGCCCAAATTTGGTTGGGTCCTGGTTTCTTATTTCTGAACGGTATTTTGTGTTTTGATATTTTCAGCATAGGACAAGTTATTATGTTGTGACCACTCATATGGCAGTAAGCACAAGCAATATAATGTTAAATAAAATTTAGGAGATGGTACATACCATGATTCAAGACATAAATGTTTTCAACACTTTTGGACAACATAGTGAACATTGCATGTTATATTCATAATATAATTGATATTAGACCTATTATCAATAAGACTCCTTATGAATTTTGAAAAGGAATACAACCCAACATTTTATATTTTCATAAGTTTGGTTGTATATGCTATATGTTGAATACCAAAGACAATCTTGACAAGATACAATTGGTTTTACATTTAGAGTTTTGATGTTAACAAAAGCATTTTATGAAAACAATATATTTGACTTCAAAGAGTATAAAATGAGAATCATGTTTTTGAAGAAAATCTAAATAAGATTTGATTCAAATTTATAATTGAAGAAAATATAAAATAAGATTTGATTCCAACTTATAATTGATGAAAATCTAAAATAAGATTTGATTCAAGTTTATAATTGAAGAAAATGTAAAATAAGATTTAATTCAAATGTATAATTGAAGAAAATCTAAAATAAGATTTGATTCAAATTTATAATTGAAGAAAACCTAAAATAAGATTTAATTCAAATTTATAATTGATGAAAATCTAAAATAAGATTTGATTCATATTTATAATTAAGGAAAATATTTGACCAAGTTGAAAAGAGGATTTGGTCAAAATTTGAAGAATATTTGATCAATATATGAAGATGATTTGAGGAATATTTGATAAAGATTTGAAAAATTTACAAATTCAATCTACACAAAATAGGAACAAAATCAATATGAAGAATTTACAAACTCAATATGAACAAGATACAATTCCGAATTAAACAATGACTAAATTGAAGTCCAAATTTTCAGTTTAAATAGACACTCAAGGCTGAAGGAGAAAAGCATCGAAAATCAGAAAAGAATAGAAGAACTCAAGCTCAAAGTTCTCAATTCATCTTAGAGTTCAAAGAGAGAAGCAGTTGTTCAGGTTAGAAATATTTTATGCATGTTCTTTTCTTATAGTGTGAGAGTTATTATTAGTATCACCTTTGTTAGAAGCAACTACTCAAGTTCTAAGCATTTGTATCGAACCCGATAATGGTTTAGTTCCTTCTTCAATCTAGAGTTGTCAGGTTGTTATGAGAATATTTGGCTTGTAGGATCAAGGTGGTTAACTCCTTCTTCAATATGGGGTTGTCAGGTTGTTAAGAGAAGACTTGACTTGTAAGGTTAAGGTGGTTAGTTCCATAAAAGTCATGGTTCTGAGGCTATTTGGGAAGAGTGGCTTGGAGGGTCAGGTGTTTTGTAGTTCTAGGTATTCGAATTAGTTGATTAAAGCCTTGTCAATTAAGGGATTGGGTGTTAGCCAAGTAAGTGGTGAACCTGGATAAATATATATATGTCAAATTATTTATGCTTAAAATGTTTACTATGAATCTGGTTGCTTCTTATCTAAGTAATTAATAAAAACCAACTAACTTTCATCAAATTAGCAAAAAGTTATCAACTTTACCAAACCTAATTCAACCCCCTTCTTGTGTTTGCACCTTCAATTTTTTGTTCTACTAATGACAAGCTTTGCCAAGAGTTTTCAAAGTTAATGTAGAATGAATTTGAGATGAGCATGATGGGAGAATTAAAATTCTTTCATCGAATTCAAATTCATCAAAACCTAGAGGGTGTATTCATCCACCAAACCAAATACATAAGAGAACTACTTAAGATATTTAAAATAGATGATTGTAAGCCATTTTCTACAGCTATGCATCCAATTTGTTCTCTTGCCAATAATGAGTCGGGTATAAAGGTAGATCAAAAGGTATACAAAGGAATGATATATTCCCTTCTTTACTTAACTGTGTCTAGACCTGATATTTCATTTAGTGTGTATGTCTGTGTGTGTGCCATATTTCATTTTGACTCTAAAGAATCCCACTTAAAAGTTGTTATGACGATCTTTAGATATTTGAAAGACACTACTAACCTTGGTATGTGTTATAAGCCATCCTCTTAGTACAAGCTAGTAGGTTTTTGTGATGCTAAATATGCAAGAGATAAGCTAGAAAGGAAGAACACTAGTGAAAATTGCACATTCCTTGGGGAGAATCTAATATCTTGGTCAAGAAATAGACAATGTATCATTGTTTTGTCTACAGCAAAAGTAAAGTATATCTCAGTAGCTAGATACAAAACTCAGTTGTTGTGGATGAAGCATCAACTAGAAGATTTCAAAATTTATAAGCGTAACATTCTTATCTTGTGCGATGATACTTCAACCATATGTTTAACCAACAACTCTATTTTACATTCAAGAGCGAAACATATAGAGATTAAACATCATTTCATAAGGGATTATGTCTAGAAGTGTATTTTAGACATTAAATTTATCGACACTAATCATTAGTTGACTGATATTTTCACAAAATCCCTTGTTGAGGAGATATTTAGTCTTATAAAGAAACATCTAAATATTGTGTTTATTAAAAAATGATATTTAATCCTCTGTATTCCTTGCCTTTGGTAAAACAGAGCGAATGGTTAAATATATGTTTGTTCAGCCTCTAATGACATTGAATTTATTTATACCTCTAAACAATCTAAACTTAATAAATTTGGATATGAACAATTTTCTTCTCGTAAGATTTGCTACTCTGACAAGTGTCTCATACATGCGATTAGTACTGATGTTGAAAACTTAACCATTTTTTGCTCTTAAAATAAGTTATACTCACAATTACGCACAACTCTCACAAATTCCACATTGTTTTTTGCAAACCATTAAAACTTCTGTTCTCATGCTTGTATTAGTTGTACTGTTTTTTTTTTTCTTTGTATTTTCTTTTTTCCTCTATTTTTGTTTAATGGCATAAGGGGGAGAACATATTTTTGAGAAATTTTAAGTAATGAATTTTCTCTTTTTTTTCTTTCTTTCTGAACTTAAGTTACTAATTCACTTTAGATTACTCTATCATAATACTTTTACATCTTATGAATTAAATATGCATATTCTATGGGGAGCTTTGTTGTAATACTTTATAGTATTCTTTTATACCTTACAAAATTTAAAAATTATTCACAAAAATAGATATTTGTCATAATTTAAAAGAGAGAGATTGTTAAAATCATGTTCGTTTGAAGAACTATGACCCTCGCTAGACTTGTTTTGATGATAACAAAATCAATTTGTGGGAATAATTTAATGCAATAATGTTTTGATTAAGTGTGCAAGTCCAAAATCCTTTGATGATTGGACTAAAACAAAGGTACAACAAGACTTCACTTTACTTTGATTTTCAAGTTTGGTAAAAGTGCTATGTCATGGGCATCTAGTGATGCAAACGACACTCTATTTCGAGTAACTCCATTAATGTTGGTGACTTTGGAAATACATGATATGTTTTGTTTCTGTTGCCATTGATGAACGCATCTATGCTATATTTGTCTGCCTCTAATAAGTTTGACAAACCAGTGATTGTTTGTCTTTGATAATCACATAATCAAATCAAGTATTTGATCGTCCGACTTTGATTTGTGATGTATGTTCTGAAAAAAATCAACGTCTAATGAAATGCAACGCTCCGAATAAAACAAAGCATTTGTGCACCGTCTGTTGAACATCATTCTAAATCTGCTACTTGTTTGGAGGTCTATAAGACATGTTCTTTTCATCGTATTCTCTGCTTCGCCACCTTCATACCAAGATACACCGAATCAATTACAAGGATTTGTTTTGAAAAAGTTTCTATGGCAAATCAATCTCAAAATATATGATACGAAACTTCATGACTCATATTGATTTTTGCAATTTGGACGACAGCCATAAACCCTAAATGATCTCTATAAAAGGATGTGCATTCCTTACTTGAAAAACAAGAAAATGCACAAGCTGTAAGCACATACATCCTCATCTGCACGTTTGCTTGTAATCACTCATTTTACTTAAGTGCTTAGATAAGTTTGTGAAAGAACAAATTTGTAAACACTCTCGTGCGGGAGCTATTTTAGAAAGCCTAAACCTATTCTCTTGTAATCTATCCCATTAGTGGCTACCTACCTCAATAGCTTGATTGTTATAAGTTAAAAGATTGAGAAAACTTGAAAATAGTGAATTAAATGCTTAACGTTAAAAGGACTTAACGTAGTTACCGTATTGGTGGTGAATCAAGATAAATCGTATGTGTTACTTTGTTATGTTCTTGTTTATTAGTCCCGTTTTCTTTACTATAGCATAATCACATTAAATGGATTTTAAAAAAGATAAAACTAATCAAACCTTTTTTACCTTCTGTTTTCTGTTCTAAACATTCATGCTAATATCTTTTTAAAGAAAAATTATAAATAATGCATTTGTATTCTCTTTGATTCGTCAAAAATTTCATAAAATAGACTTTCTATAGATCCCCAATGATCAATCCTTGCATGAATTGCCAAAGATCCAATAAGTCCTTCATTGATTCCTTTAGAGGTGTCAATTGGGCAAATGCGTCCATAGTGGCTAGGATGAATATCTCATATCCAAAAACTAGCGGTTCGCCCCGTCAATCCTCCAGGACCCAAATAACTCAACTTTCTCCCATGAATTATTTGCGTCAATGGATTGGATCGATCCAAAACTTGAGATAATGGATGTAATCCAAAAAAAGATACATTGAATGCTTATATATATATTGCATTATTATTGATTTATGAGGAAAAATTAAGTGAGCTTGTTCAACCTAGACTAAACAACAACTTTGGTTAAGAAGAACTTAATGTTAACAACAACTTTGGTTAAACAACAACTTTGTGTTTAGTTTTAACTTTTTAAAAAAATGTTTGTTTTTTATTATGTTCATTTGCCTCAGTTTTTCATCCAATGTTTTTGCATAATCACTTTTTGCATAATAACATACGAACAAATACTAACAAGTGTATCAGTTATACTTGTTATTAAACTAAATATAAA
>JBBPBS010001045.1:2849900-2900428 GCA_037974835.1 Cicer judaicum | reverse complement strand
AAAAAAAAAAAAAATTGAACTATAAATACATTGAAAATTGTGTTTTCAATTTATTGAAAATCTAAATTTTATTACTGTAAAATTTATATTTTCAACATTATCAATATCTCTTAATTCTACCGTAAAACACAATCAATCTAACATCAGCATTCCACTAAAATTAGTACCTTGAGTGAAATACATAAATTTATTTGTCATGTCTATGTAAAGTAGTCAAGTTCACCAACTCTAGTAATTGACTCCGTCACATTCATTTATTTACATGTCAAAAACAAAACTCATACTATTAATACATATCTGTATGCCACAATATTGACATATTTTATACTCGAAATTTTCAACATTATCATCTCAATTCTACCGGTAAAACACAATCAATAAAAATCTTGAGTTATAAATAATAACATACAGTCAATTAGAAAATACTAGTGATGGAAATAAACGCAACATATTTCTACAGTAATCATATTCCACAACAAATTAAATAGTGGTAATTAAAAACACAATCAATAAAACTCTTGAGTTTTAAATAATAACATACAGTCAATTAGAAAATTCTAGTGATGGAAATAAACGCAACATATTTCTACGAGTAATCATATTCCACAATAAACAATTTTTGAAATAGTGATAACTAAAAACATAATCAATAAAAATCTTGAGTTATAAATAATAACATACCGTCAATTAAAAAATACTAGTGTTGGAAATAAACGCAGCATATTTCTACGAGTAATCATATTCCACAATAAACAATTCTTGAAATAGTGGTAACTATTACTTTGAAATATTTAGTTTAAATTCAGTTTTCTTCTTTCAGTTTTTTAGTCAATCAACAGTTTTAGTTTTCTATATATTTTTACGCAATTTTACTCCATTAAATTTTGAAATTTCATAAATTTACCGACCTATCAATTTTACACTCAAATTGGATAATCTATTGTAAAGATCTCAAGAGCGTGAACGAATAAATTAAGATGAATTTTATTTATTTTAATTAAATTTATAATAATTTTAATTTATTTTAATTTAGAATTATAATAGTTTTAATTTATATTTAGCTGATAATATTTTGCTTCCTTGGAGAATAGTGTCTATAACTTATTTAAGTTTAGAGATAGTATTGTTATAAATATACATTTGAAATTTTATTGGAGAAGTTAAAAATGAATTAGTAGTTAGTTAAGTCTTCTCTTTTAAGTTATTCATTTTACCTCTATAATTTTTCTTTTCTTTCTTTTTTATTTTACCATTTGATTTAATAAAACCACTAAATTAGACCATCAATCTTAAATAGAAGTACTCAAATCTACATAAAAAAGTAAATAAAAATTTAATTATCCAATAACTAAACTTGAAAAGTTACTCATAAGCGTTAAAAATAACTTTCAAGTTGTGTTAGACCATCTGTCTTTGTGTAATGCGGATAGTTGTTTCATATTGTTTGTGTTGCAATCGTTTTTTCATGTTTTGCATTTAACATATATGATGGAGTTTTTAAGTATTCAGTAAGGAGAAACACGTAAAGTCATTGCTTTAGATCTCGTTAAAAAATAATTTTTTATTTTAATTTTAATACGGTAGAGAGACCCAATTATATGCAGAAAAAATAAAGGTCTCCAAAAAATTTACAATTAAGTCCTACATTGATTCCTTTAAAGGTGTCAATTGTATTTTATTACTCTGAAACTGAAAATGATAAAATCTTATATAAAATTATGAATTGAAGAATGGAACAACAAGGTTATTGAGTAAAAAAAAAAAACAATTGATGCTATTATCTCTAAAAGTAGCAACAGAGTTAGAAGTTGATGATAGAGAAGTCTAAAGTATGGTGCAATCCGTTGGCTTGAAAGAGATAAGTTGATTATCCAAATCATAGCCAATCAAGTAATTTGATTGGGCATAGTTGCCATAAACACCATACTGAGTATTAGTGGAGGCGAATCCAAAGCAGAAAAGACCATCTCCTAATGGAATGAAGGTTTGAATGGGCGTTAAAATTACATCTCCCCCTAGAAAATGAGCCGTCATTGTTGGTCCTTCAAGATTCGGAGTTTCATAGCAAAGCTCTAAATACTCAGTACCCGGAGCAGGTTGCATTGAAATCTTGTTTTTCACTTCTGATAAAACTTTATTATAAAATTCTTCTGGTAAATAAGTTACTGGTGTACCTGAATCTATCATCATGTTACCACTTTGAATTTCAATTGAAGGATCGTTATTAAAGGGAATATTAACATCTTCCACACTAATGCCTAGTAAGATAGCAAAATATTGTGTTGGGAACTCATCCATAGAAAACATAGCTGTAGAAACCACATCATTCCCTGTTACTTCACTCCCTGTACCAAAACTCATTGTGCTTGTAACACTAGGATCAGTGTTGAATGGAACTAAACATTGAGAAAACAAGTTTCCTCCAATTGAAGAACCTATTTGAGAAATAAGTGAAACTGTTCCTCTTCCAAGACCTATTAAACCCATTTCACGTTCATTGAAAACACCATTGTCATTGTGTCCACAACCAAAAATAATACCTGGAAAAGACACAGGTGCCCCTGTGTTTGAATTTAATGTTAATGTTTCCTGCGCCAATGAGCCTTGTGTTGTGGAAGAATCGGCATAGGAATAGGTGTAGATGCAATTCAGTTGATCCGGAGAACACGCGGTCGAACCGAGTTTACTACATGAGTCAGTGCCACAGGGGATGTTGGTGTAAGTTGAGGAGCTTTGAGGATCAAACAATGGATTGGTTTGATAGTAGCAATTAGGACAAGGAACACATTGGAACCATATAAGGTCACTACCTGTGTCTACTTCAGCATAGACTTTTGTTGGTGGAGTTCCAATTGAGAGTTCCATTTGATACTCACTTTTATAACCACTTACAGGGGATTCAGCCCTGTTTGGATTGTATGAAACATGGGAAGAGTTTTTTCTAATCAGTTTCACGGAGAAACCGCCATTCTGAGCTTCAATGTTTGGAAAAAGATGGAATTGTATGAGCAACATAAATATGATAGCAAAGCATGGATGAACCATATTGTTTTATACGTGAATAATATAACACGAGCTTTTCAATGTGAAAAAGTTTTGGTGAAGCATTGTGCTTTTTATAGACAGTGTTTATTTTATGTTGTGATCTTTTTCATGGCCTAAATAGAAATCTGTTGTCATAATTAACAAATTCAAATTTTAAATAAATAATTATTCCCGATTCTATATTTTTTATTAGATTTTATTTGATATTATTTAGTACATAATATCAAATCACATATGTTATATTTTTTCTTCGGTTAATTACAATATTTTATTTTTATTTTATTTGATCTGATCAATTGTTCAATGTTTATTTTTATGTTGTGATATTTTTCATGGCCTAAACCTAAATATGTTGCCAACTTGCCATAGTTAACAAAATCTAAGTTAAAATCAATCATTATTCCCGATTCTATTATTTTTTATTAGATTTAATTTTATTTGGTGCATAATATCAAATCATATATATTACATTCTTTCACCGCTTAATATATATATATTTTTTTTAACATGGAGTGCTTTTAATTTATTAAATTTAGATTCTTTTATGTTTAAATTAAACATGAGAACATGTTTAAATTAAAGATGAGAGAGATATGTTGATTAAATAACAATTAAAATTTTTATATTTTACAACTACAATATATATAAGTGGGGTCCAATAAAATTTTATTATGAGATGATGAATATAAATATTTAAGAAAAAATTTTAAAATTAAAAAAAAAATATAATATATATATATATATTCTTTTTTGAATCTCATCAATTACGAAAATTAATCTATTAATGAAAATCTACGTGACATTCAGCATTCAAACTTAATATCAATGATTATCTGTAACTATAACTCTTATATTTGAATCAATGATACACTTATGTTAATCATTTGATATTAAAATTTATTGGATTCTACATTTTAATATATAAGAGGGATCCAATAAAATTTTGTAGAGAGTTGATGTATGTAACACTCTAATGAGAGGATCTAACCCTTTTTATTATTTTTTATTATTGATCCTATTCAAAAATATAAAACGTTTAGCTATTTGATAATTTTTGGGGCAAAAGATTTTAAACTTTTTTCTTACGGAAGAGAAGATTTTGAACTTGATTATAATAATAAAATAATAAAATAATAAAATAAAAGATATCTTTCAAAATAAAATAGTAAAATAAAAGATATCCTTCAAAATAAAATAATAAATAATTTGTCAACCGTGGTTTTTTTATTTACTGGCCAATGAATAGGTTTTTTTTTTGTACTAAATATAATAGTTATAGCTACGGTGATTTGTCCAATAAAATATAAGATTAAATACATTTTTACTCTAATAAAATTTTAAAGACATGTTTGCAAAATTGTAAAATATTTCTTTACAAATGAATTTCAAATTTGATTTTTAGGTTCATATTTTTGTTATTTTTATCTTGGATTTATGACATTTATATTTAATTCATCAAGTTAAAATTTTTTATGACCTGCATATATCTTTAGACTACAAATTCATGAATTTCTCATCTCAAGCATTCGTAAAGTTCATTTCCTTTTTAAAATACGAAACGTAGAATATTTTAATATTGATCAAGCAATAAAAAACATTAAGCACATAGATGAGAAAAATAATTCAATAAACTCATTCATATAACTAGAAATCAAATTAGAAAAATAAGGCTTTCATCTTGTTACACTCATCCCTAACAAATAGGGTTTAGTTACTCATGACTCAGATAGAAAAGATAGAGATTAGAGAAGAATTACAAGAAATATTCATGAATGATTCTTGATAAAATCGCTCCAATGGTGTTAAAAACGAACGTCTTTGAGTTTCTCTACTAGGACACATGTCTCCAAACTTTCCAATAGTAAAAAAGATCCATAAAAAGTGAAGAAAAAAAATGCATTCTTAAACATTCATGCGTGTGCACGCACCCCAGGCGTTGAATTTGCACTTCAGGCGCTAGTGGACATATTCATCAAGTTCAACTCTCTCTGCACACTATCTCATCAAACTTTCTCTAAGTGTTTAGCAAGTGTTATGAATTTATCATTCAAATTCTATGACACGCATCACCCTATCATATGCTTGAAAAAAAAATCTATTTAGCAATCACAAAGCAACAAAAACATACACTTTTGGAGGACTTTAGTGTTATGAATTTATCATTCCAATTCTATGACATGCATCACGCTACCATATGCTTGAAAAAACAAAATTCTATTTAGCAATCACAAAGCAACAAACACATACACTTTTGGAGGACTTTCGGGTTGTAATTGGGATTAGGTAAAGGTAGAACATTTTGGGATAATAGACTTTACAGTTAGGTACACATTTTTAAATTATTCTACTACTGTTTTTTTTCTTCACATTTTCATTGTGGAGATTCTCAAATATTGCCAAAAGAACCAAAATGTTATTTATCAAAGTACACAAATTGATTTTTTTTCTTCTTATTTTTTTTCTTTTTCTTTTGATTTTTTTATTTGTTATTTAATTTTATTTATGAGAATCACCACCCCTAATTTTATTTATTAGAATGTTACTGAGACGAGACAAAAGTTTTCCTACCTAATTCTAAGTAAGGTGATTGAATTAAACTCAGGTCTTTGACTTGTAATGTGGCTAGTAACCGAAATAAATGACAAGGATCAAATGGGTTAGCAAAGGATAAAATTTGCATAGGGTAGTTAAAAAGGCTCAAACGACGAAACAAAATTGTCTAAGTGTATGCATAAATTACAAGTGATGCAAGTCAGAATTAGTGCAATTTATGAAGGGATAACACATATCTGGATAATCACACAACAAAGAATTAAAGTATTTAGGCCCAAAAGCTCACAACTAGGATAATAAGAGAGAATATGAACTATCTAAATGATGTCAAACATGACACTGCAATTTTTTTTAAAAAAATATCAAGACTTTCACAACCAAAGAGTAATCAATAATGTATGCATTAGTAAACTTATCGAATTGAGCAATGATATAAATAAATAAATAAAATTTGAATTTAAAAATCCCAAACAAATAGCTTAAGACTAGCTTCAAGTTGTTAAAAAAATTTCATCATAGCGCATATTTACACACAATTAAAAAGAAACAAATTCAAATAAAAGTTACCTCTACTTGTGGGTTGCCTCCCACGAAGCACTTCTTTATGATCATTAGCTTGACACCTCAACTATTTTCAAGGTGGTATATATGACACGAAGAACACATCATCCTCATTCTTTTTATTTGATGGAAATTCCATGAACTTGATAAATAAATGATGTTGCTTCCATGTCCTTTTCAATTGGACATTGATGAACAAGGCAAATCTTGAATGTAAAACTTCATCAATCTCTTCTTTTTCTTTTCCTCGTTCGTGTTCTTCTCTTGCTTATCTTCTTCTACCATAACAATGAAGTCATCTTCAATCTTTAATTTCTCTTCCATTTTCTCAAACTCAACTACTTGCTCAAATAACCTCTCACATTGACTTTCAAATCGTTCAATTGAAACCATGTTATTCTTCATGAATTCAACCAAAACATCCTTGATGTAAAAGTTCGTGTCATCTGATTCTTTGGATAGAATTTTAGGAGGTAGAATTTGTTCCCAATAGATTTTTTCATATAATACTCGTCATCTTCTACTTCTATTACCAATAGATCATCATATTATTGTGGTGGAACATAGTAATCAGGACATGTTCCATTCCTATGTATTCCTCCGCAAAAGTCACACCTAAGAGGCCTAATATGAGAATTATATTTTAAAAATGCATCTCTCATGATTTGTCTCTCAATTAGGAGTAATATAGCAGACATAAAACAAGTATCACCCTCTTCGTATAATTGTAGTGGAATATCGTCATTACAATCTTCCATGCTCTACATCGAACAATTATCTTAAACAAAAAAGAGACAAACCACTAACGCACGAAATTAACAGGTTGAACATATAAAAATAGAAAATACAACAAAATTGTTAAAATTATAACTCAATAGTGAGATGGCAATCTCCGACAACGGCGCCAAAAACTTGATAACATTTCAACAAGTGTACTGAATCGTTGCAAGTAATTACTAAAACAATATTACCGAGTGTCGAACTCAAGGATTGCGTTTTACTATCGAGTTGTATTTAATTACTAAAATTGAACAAAATTTTTCCAAATTGATTGAAATAATATTTAAAATTAACTATAGTAATAAAATTAATCCTTTATAACAAGAAAAATGTTAGGGACGAGTTTCACTTCGAATCCAACTTTGGTGTCTAATTAGATCATAGTTATTGAATTCCTTTATTAAATTATTATCAGGTTCTCTTTATTATTCATGCCTTAATGTCTTAGTGACAGAACCTTTAATTCCAAAATAACCCCTAATTCCTTAGTGAATTTAAGATTAGAATTAAGCCTTACCGTACATGAATTCTCTTGTTAAACTATCGCCTTTGCAACTAATTTAATTGGTTTCATGACCTGCATCTATCCCTAGACTACAAATTCATGAATATCTCATCTCAAGCATTCGTAAAGTGCACTTCCGTTTCAAAATATGAATCGTAGAACATTTTAATGTTGATTATGCAATAAAAAACATTAAGCACATAGATGAGAAAAATAATTCAGTAAACTCATTCATATAACTAGAAAGCAAATCAGAAAACCATTCAAATGATGTTAGAAACGGTCATCTTTGAGTTTCTTTGTTGGGGCACAAGTCTCTAAACTTCCCAATAGAGAAAAAGATTCCTAAATAGTGAAAGAAAAAAAAAAACGCGTTTTTAAATATTCTTCCGCGTGCCGCGCACCCTTGGCGCGGAATTTGCACTTCAGGCGCAATTGGATAGAGTCAGGAAGGCCAAAAGGCACCCTAGGCACAAATTTTTGTGATTCAGACGCACAACATCTGTTTTCTGACGTATACTGCATTTTGTCTCCTCTTTAGAGTCTTCATTTGGTTCCAGTGTCTTCATGAAAGTTGTAGCGATGGATCTTAGCTTTAATCTGTACTTGATTTGACTCCATTTGGACATCTACAACTCGAAATATGGTTGAAATACTTCACATAGGTCATGTTGATTTCTCACCAAAATTCAGCACTCCACTAAAACAAAGAAACAATGCAAAAGTATGAAAAATCTCTACTTAATCAAGGAAATTCGAACATAACTCAATATGACTAAATACAAATAACTTCTTAAATTAACTAATGATTAAAGATAAATAAGACTAAATACAATGAAAAGTATGCATATGATGAAGAGTCGTCACACATTATTTTTGATTCGCCGCATTTCTTGTTCTTAGGATGGTTTTTGCTACCATAGTTTCTAAGGTGAATGCCCAATTTCCTGGTTTTGAAATGACTCAATATGGTCCTTTCTAGGTTGGCGCTAACTTGCCTTGCTCTTCGTTCTTCAAGCTGGCATCAGCTCTCCAAAGTACTAAGTCTCCCACTTCAAGTATGTGATTCTTCTCTTTCTTGTTGTATTTGATTGTCATCCTTTGTTTGATGATAGCTTCATTTAGTGTCATAATTCTTATGTCTTCATCTAGCAAGTTATGTTCTTCTCTTAACGTTTTTTCATTTTCGACCTTATTTATAGGATGGGAGGTCCTCCAACTGAGTTCCCAAACTTCAACCAGAATCGTAGCTTTGGACCTCTAAGTAAGTCGGAAAGAGGTTTCGCTTGTAATGGAGTGAGGCGTAGTTTAGCAGGCCCAAAGAACATCGGTATCTCTTCTGCCTAGTTTCCTGTGGCTTCATATAATCTTTTTCTCAAACCTTGTAGTATCACTTTATTAGCTACTTTGGCTTGTCCATTGGTTTTGGGTTGCTCCACATAAGTGTAATCTTGAGATTGGTCATTAGAGTCTCAAGATTTATTTGTGAATTGTGTTGTGTTTTCAGTACAACTACTTTAAGTATATTGAACCTTGTCAAAATGGTTTTCTAGAAGAAACATAGTATGTTACCTAAAGTGATCCTAGCCAAAGGCTCGACTTCTACCCACCAAGAAAATAGCCAAGGTGCACTCAATGTGTGGAGTTCTGTTTGAGAGGCTAAATGGAAGTTATCACGCTTCATACATTTTCACATTTTTGCACCAATTCTTGTGCGTTTTTCTTCATCGTCGGCCAGAAATATCTGACTCTCAGAACTTTCTTTGCCAATGTCTTTCCTCCTAATGTTGGCAATAGATTATTTCATGGACCTCTCCTAACACATCTAAGTTGATTCCTCTTTGTCTAGTGCAGATAATCCACGTTTTTATTGTGGGAAATGGTACATGTTCTTATTTAAATTTGATAATTTAGTTTTTGTTCACTTGGGAGCATCCCATTTAGGATTTACTCTTTTATCGAGGTCATCATTTGGTGGTAGGTGCTCGAATTAAAGTATGGTGGTGATGTTATATTTACTTTAATAACTTTTAAAATTTGAAAAAATGTTATATTTAAAACCTTCTTATAAACTTAGGGGTTTGACAACTATAAAATTAGTTTAATGTATATATGTATATATCTTACACATATTAATATTGAAATATATCTCATTAAGTAATAAAGTAAAGATACACAGTACTTTCAGCTCAACTATTTTATAAAGTATAAAAAATAAGATATAATTATGTAAGAGCGAAATAAGAAAAAGAAGTAATAATAACATATATGTTGACAGATTAGTTCTCAATTACCTTGATAAAGTGAAAAAATTTAAGGCCTACCTAATCCAAAACATATAACATGTGGACATATTGTTTTCATTTGAGAATAATTAAAAAAAAATATTTCAATAAAGTATAAAACATATATTGTTTCATTTATGAGGTGATTTGAATATTTTCAATATTATCGATATCATAAAACTTTAATTAATTCTTAAAATTTGAACTACAAATATTTAGATATTTCTAGTACGGAGAGAGTTTTTTTTTTATATAAAAATAATAATAATTGGTAACATATAAACTTTAATTAATTAAAGTGGGTCTAGTAATCAACTTATAACAGTTTTTGAGTGAATTTGAACACAATACGTCTAGTTTGAAGAGAGTAATTTATAAGTAATATATAAAAATTTGTACCACTTGTTTTTAATATTTGTTAAAAAACTCTAATGTTCATATTTTAAAAAAATTACTGAAGAGGATGAAAATATTATTATTAATAATGGTGCTATTAATGACCATTTAACTATTGTCTACGGTTGAATTTGAACTCTATTTTCCGAGGTTAAAGAATGAAGTTGTTATCACTAACCTCCAACGCCTGATGGACAACTCAAGTATTAAATTTAATCATTTATTTTTGAAAGAACTTTGATATTTATATTACTTTATCGATTAAAATTTACTATTTTTCTTATGTTTTCACACTCTCAATGCCTTCATGCCACTTTATTGATAGTTAGACCATTAATAAATATATATATTTAACACGAGAAATTAATTATCAATCAACGTTATAATATCATTTTTGACATTATTTTTAGTTTTACATAATATATAATAACTATTACAAAATATGACTTTTCTAATTATTTTATTAAAATCTTAAGTCTCTTTTCGGTGATATATTTTATCAAATATATAAAGAGAGGACAATTATAACACAAAAATCTTTGTAACCTTTACTTATTGCAACAACATACGCTCAAGTCTCGTTTGCAATAACCACCTTAGGATTGCCCAATGTTATTTGACATAAATGGTTACAAAATTCATCTATATGTATTTAATTGCTTTATTGTGACATGTTAGCCTATCATGCTAAGTTAATTGATTTTTGACATATTGTGCTTAAATGACTTGTGAATGCCTTATGTATGTTTATTATATCTTTGAGTATTAAGTTTGAATCTTGAGGGTATTTAGTTATATATTAGTTCGCTTGCTGTACACCACAAGTTTCGATGATGAAATTTCTTTAACAAGGGGAGAATTGTAACACCCAAAATTTTATAATAAATATTTTCCTAATGAAATAAGATTTGAGATAATTAAATTGGTGTTAAACCTATTTTATAATATATGTGGATAAATCATGTGACTAAATTTCGTTATATGAATGCTTTATATGAATGTTTTATATGATATGCTAATTTTATAATATATGTGGATAAATCAAAGAATATTATGCTTTAACTGAATAGGAAATTGATTACAAAAGGATCATTCTGGTTATCAAGATCCTTCTTGTTTATCATGATCATTCTGGTTATTTCATTTTAAAGATAGAAATAAAATGAATCATTCTCCATAGTCCATATCTTAAGATGAAATAATATCAAGATTATTTAAAACAAAAATCAAGCCTAAAAGTGTAGCTGAAGGCCTAAAGAAGCAAAAAAGCCTCAAGATCAATGAATAGATCGATCTTCAAATTGATGAGCTATGAACAAGGACAATTATGACAACAAGGGTTAAAATACGCTAATGTTGTATCTTTTGTAGAAAGCTCAACATGCTTCTAAGACAAAAGACTAACACTAGACAACTTACAAATCAATCAGCCACGTTATCCATTCAACACCGAACCAAGAACGTTCTAGTTAAAAAGAAGAATAGTCTTAATGAAATAACACACATGTCTATTAAATATCACTTGAACATATTTTTTCCTCTGATTTAGTAACATCTATAATGAGTCATTTCTAACATTCTCCATGCCTATAAAAGTAACATCAAGATAAATACAATAGCAAGAGTTTTCAGTGCAATCATTTCATCACTCAAACAATCATACTTGAGCAAAACAAAACTCTTCAATCAAGCAAAAACTTCAGCTATCTCTTACTATATTCAAGGATATTTTCATTTGAGATATTGTTGGTAATCAATCTCAAACAAGTGTTGAGTAGACTCGAATCCTACAACCTGCTATCGTAATTTCATTTGAAACTCAAATATATCTCTTAAGATAGTTTTAGTTTTAGTATATTGTAAAATCCTTTTAGTGATGATAAGGTAACTTGTAAAAATACTTTTTGAACTGAAAGGTAACTGTAAAAATTCTTTCAATGTGGAAAGGTAAATTTTGTAATTGATCAAGAGTGATCAATAAAGATTATGTAAAAGCACATTAGTGGAAATGCTCGCAGATTGTGAGGACTGCACTTTACCCATTTTCAGTGAACCAAGATACATCATTGTGTGATCTTCTTATCCATATCCTTTATCATTTCAAACTCACTCTCACAAATCACATAGAAATAATTTGTTTCATTTGTTTTTAACTAACCAACAATGTGTTGCATTTTCATTTGTAACCAAGATTGAATGGATCACAATTTTCATTTGTAGGAATTAGCATTTTAAATGGATCACAATTTAAACCCCCCTTGTTATTGATATTACTAATTCGATTGGAATTAAAGCTCTACCTTCAAGGTGAAACACCTAACAAGTGTTAGAGGAAAAATTTCATGAAGCAATGTGAAAACAAAGTGTATTGTTGAAGGAAGATCATCAAATAGATCACCTTACTTTGGTTGTACATGTTATTACTTTTGGAAAGAAAAGATGCAACTATTCCCTAAATTAGAGGATACATGAATGTGGCACATCATAATAAATAGAAACTTCATACCAGAAGTTGATCAAAGTGATCCAACATCTGCTGGAAAGAAAGAAGCAATCAGGACAAGCAAAGACAAAGCTAAGGTACTTCGAAACTCTAAACCTCAATCATTTTTATCTTGTGCTTTGAGCACGGAGGAAAGTGAAAGAGTTGATGAATGTGATATGGCTAAAAAAAAGTATGGGATACATAACAACTGATCTTAAAGATACAAGACATGTCATAGAAACAAGAATTGATATTGGTGTACGAATGTTTGAAGTATTCAAGATGAATGAAAGAGAAACCATTGATAAAATGTATTCAAGATTCAAAGCGATAATAAATGAAATGCACTCTCTTGGTAAGGCATACTCAGTCCAAGATAGAGTAAGAAAAACTATAAGATGTATCCCCATCAATGGTCCCAACCATAAGTCAAGTCAAACATCTTGAGACACTTAAATTATAAGAACACATTGGAACTTTAAGAGCACATGAAGTACTGCTTTAAGAGGATAAACCAATAAAGAAAGGTTAAATAATAGCCTTAAAAGCATCACAAAACCTTCAAGAAAACTCATCCCCAAAACAAGATGAAATAGAATACTTAGAAGAAATTGGTCAAGAAGAAATTGATGAGGTAATAATTCTTCTTACTAGAAAATTCAAAGAATGACGAGAAGAAGAGATTAAATCAAAATAATTTTTCAAGAAAATTACATGTTATAGGTGCAACCAATTAGGACATTACAAAACTGAATGTACTTTACAAAAGGCACCAAAAAAATTTCATTCAACAAAAAAATCATGATGGTCACTAGGGAATCAAACATAGAAGAAAATGAAGAGGCCAACATGTGCCTAATGGGAAACTCAGAAAACGGCGAGGTAACCACTTCCGAACTATGTCCTTTATGTCAACAAATGAAAAAATAATTTAACAATATATTAAATGACTCAAACTTTCTTGCTTAAAAATATGGTTCATTAAAATAACAAGTTTCAAAGAAAAAGAGAAAACCCAAGCTATGATTGATGAACTAAGTAAAGTTATTCAAAGCCTACATGATTCTCATTATAAAATATCTACATAATCTGAGTGTTAAGAGTGTTCTATAACTCAAAAGGAGAATGTTTTGCTTAAAATAGAAATTGAGAATCTTAAAAAATGATTTGTCAAAATTTAATAAATCCACTGAAACTTTTCAAAAGAAAATTTGGGATCTCAAGTAGGAATATTTGATTAAGTTGGGCTTTGTTCTGACAAATCACAAACGAAAAAACCCTATGAAATTTTATTCGTACTAGAAAGAAAACATGATAAATGCAAAAAAAAAAAAAGATCTTCTTGTAATAAAATTGGACATCTTGATTCCACGTGTTTTTTAAAAAAAAAATGATGAAAAATTCAAATCAAGACGAACTCTCAAAAAGGAAGAACGTTCCGGTATCATGTCATAACCTTCTCCAAAAGCAATAAGAAAACGTTCTTATTATTCAATGATTGATCATGTTGAACCAAACTACCACCTTAAGAAAAAAATATCTTTAAAGAAACATATAACTCTAAAGGACCCAAGACCAAATGGGTAGCTAAGAATCTATTAATATCATATTCATGTTGGTTTTAAAAATTTCAAGAAAAAAAGCATCATACATATGACATGAGATAAACAATGTTTTCTTTTATTTGTCATGAAGGATGGAGGATCTGTAACTTTTGGGAAATAATGATCAGACAAAAATCAAAGATAAAAGTATTATAGGTAATGAAAACTCTACCAAAATGAAAACTCTACTAAGCATTAATCATTTGTGTGACAATGGTTTTGAAGTTATTTTTAAACCAAACATATGTGAAGTCAAACAAGCATCTTTTAGAAATATTCGTTTCTCTGGGACAAGAAAGAAAAATCTATATGTTGTATATCTTGAATAATTATCGACTGAATCATGATTGATATCCTTAAACAAAGATAAGTAGATATGGCAAAAACGAACTGGGCATGTTAGCATCAAAACAATTTCAAAATTATCCAAACTTGATCTTTTTAGAGGACTGCCAAAAGTCAATTTTGACAAAGATTTTGTTTCAACTCAAAACCTCGTGAATTACTTCACATTGACCTCTTTGGTCCTATCAAAACTACAAGCATAGTAGGAATGTGATATGGCTTTTTTATTGTTAATGATTTCTCACCATACATACGGGTGCTTTTCTTAAAACAAAAAGATGATTTGTTTGAAGGTTTTCAAACCTTTTGCAAAAAATTTCAAAATAAAAAATGCTCTAACATAATCTCTATAAGAAGTGATCATGGAGGAGAATTCATAAATGCGTCTTTGAAAAGTTTATTTATAGAAAATGGTCTTTCTCATAATCTCTCTTGTGCAAGAACTCAACAAAATAGAGTTACTGAAAAAAAAACATTAAAGAAATGGAAATAACAATCTTTAAAGAATCAAATGTTGAGAAATATTTATGGGTTGAAGCCATCAACACCTGTTGTTACATTTTAAATTGTGTATCAATAAGAAAAATTATCAATAAAACACCTTATGAATTATGAAAAAATAAAAAGCCAAATATCTCATACTTTCATTGTTTTGGTTGTTACTACTATATCTCAAATAACAAAGAAAATCTAGGAAAGTTTGATGCTAAATCAAACAAAGCCATTTTCATAGGTTATTCCACAAATTTGTAGAGGTAAGTATACATGTATTTTTTGACGAATTTGATGATCCTAATATACAAAAGATAGATGATAAAGAAGAAGAAATATCTGAGCAACAACAACATATCGTTCGTCAGAAAATGAGATTGATTATCAATTTCCATCTCAAACTGCTCCGCGAAATGGGAAAATCATGGGAGATCATCCACAAAATCAAATCTTAGCAAACACATATGATGGCATTAGAACAAGAATATATTTTAAAGATGATGACAACAACAACAAAAAAAACATGGAAAGGATCTCTCAAATGGAAAAAGAAAAAAAAACAATTAAAGAAGCCATCGTTGATAACTCATGGGTTGAAGCAATGTAAAAGAATAACTTCTTTAATTTGAAAAAAAAATCAAGTATGGACTCTTGTCCTAAATCCATAAAATCAAACAACTATTGGCACAAGATGTATATTTAGAAACAAATTTGATGAAGACGGAAAAGTAATAATAAGAAATAAATCAAGGTTGGTGGCTCAAGAATATAATCAACAAGAAGGTATTGACTATGATGAAATTTTTGCTCTAGTTACAAGGTTAGAAGCTGTCAAAATTCTTCTTACATATGCATCTCATAAACTCATTAAACTTTTTAAATGGTTTTCTAAATGAACAAGTATATGTTCATCAACCTCCTGGTTTTGAGATCAAAAGAAGTCAAATCATGTCTTTAAACTTACCAAAACTCTATATGAACAGAAACAAGCTCCTAGAGCTTGTTATGAAAGACTAAGTTCCTTCTTAATCAAAAATGGTTTTTTTAGAGGCAAGACTAATAAAACTGATTTACTAATGGTTCAAGTATATGTTGACGAAATTATCTTTGGATCAACAAATGAAAAAATGTGAGAAATTTTCAAATCTTGTGCAAAGTGAATTTGAATGAGTATGATGGGAGAATTGCGATATTTTATTGGCTTGCAAATCAAACAATATGAAAATGGAATCTTTATATGTCAAGAAAAATATATCAATTAAGCTAATACAATGATAACTCCCATGCATCCATCCTTAAATTTGGACAAAGATGAAAAAGAAAAATCCATCTCTGAAAAGGAATACAAAGGAATGATATGTTCATTGCTATATCTAAACTGCAAGTAGGCAATATATTGGTTTTTCAGTAGAATTATGTACTAGATTTCAATCTTCACCTAAAGAATCTCATTTATATGATGTAATAAGAATTGTTCGTTATCTTGTTCGTACCACTATTCTTGGCCTTAGGTATAGCAAAGGAACCCATTGTGATCTTGTAGCTACTAGGACGATGATTAAGTTGGGTTAAAATTTAAAGAAAAAGCAAAAGTGGCGTATGTCAATTTCTTGGAGATGTTCTAATAAGTTTGTCATGTAGAAAACAAAACACAATAGTCTTATCAACAACTGAATTTGATTATTTCTCAACTGTAAATTGTTTCTCTCAAATCTTGTGGATCAAAAACCAACTTGAAGACTTTTCTGTAAGTTATACAAATGTTCCAATTTATTGTGAAGATACAAGTGCAATAAATTTATCAAAAAAAACCTCATTCAACATTCAAGATCAAAATATATTGAAATAAAGCACCTTTTTATTAGAGATCATGTTAACAAAAATGTTCTGGTCTCTATAGAGAACAATCTCCAATTCCTTATTCTTAGCATCAGCCTATGTGTTTATGTCAAGCTTAAGTGAAAGATAAAAAATTCAAAAATTTTAATTCACGCAGGCAGGTAAAACCTTTTTTCTTTCTTCAAAACACAGCTACCATAGCCTCATTATGGCCTATTTTTCTTATTCCCAATATAACTAGTCACTTCTGAACCACCCACTCTTATATACTCATGTGTGTCACTCTCTCCTTCATCTCTTTTCCAAAACTTGCTTCTTCTTTTTTCATCAAAACCTTTGTGCTCTACCTCGTGCAACTCACTCCTTCGTTCTTCTTTATTTCTCTCTAAAAATATGGCTTATACCAAAGCATCTGCAAGAAAAAAATCCAACTCCAAGAACCCCATCACCCTCACTGTCTCTATCTCGATCACTATCTCGTCAACCTCAACCTACCCTTCCACAAATTTCTCCCTCTAAAAGCATTTTTTATGAGTATCTCATCATCTTCTGAAACAATCCACCTCCTATTTTGCTCACCCCTCTCACCAACGTACTCCCTCCTCTCTTCCAATGTATCCTTGCAAGCATAAGTCAATCACCACTCCATCTCCAGAAAAAATCTCAAAAAATACAATATAACAATCCTCCATTTAAACGAAGATCAACGAGAATCATTGTTGGAGTTAGTACCTCCAAACAATCTAAAAGTGTGGACACAACCATCTCTGAACATGAATCAAGTTCTCCATCTCCATTCAAACTTCTTGCTCCTTCTAAATCAACACAAATTTCTCAAAACCCTCTGCTTCAACACCAAAATCCACAAAACACTCTACTTTACCATCAAAATCTGAAAACATATTTTTCCCACTTCAAAATCACCATCAAAGAAATCAAAATCCTTTTCCCAATATGCACCAACAACGTCACTCTCAATATCAACAAAATCATTTCCCACTTTATCTTATTTTCTGGCCAAATAAAAAATGAAACAAATATCTAAATAGACTGCACTAAAAATCAAAAGTTCATAACATTCTCCATCCAAAACAATTCCACTAAAATGTTTTCCACCCAAATCAACTTCACGAGAACATTTTCCATGTAAACCTAAAACCCAACTCAAAAACTCCTCAAAAAACAACTTCCAAAATCCTTATCCCACCACCACTCTCAACCAAATACCAACAAATATATCAAGACAAATGGGTGGAAAGAGCCATTAGGATTGGATGGATCATTGTGTTTGATAACCTTCAGATTGAAGGAATCTCAATCAATCAACACACTGATGCTCTTGGTTGGTCTAAGTTCCTAGAAATCTCAGATTCTTACTATCAAGAAGTCATTTGTCCTTTATACTAAAAAGCTCAAACCTTTCCTGACAAAGCTTTGCTTGTCACTACTTTTAAAAGGAATTGAATTCTATCTCACTCTTGCAATTTCGGTTGTAATTCTGCTTATACCCACATAAGGGTCATCCATCTTTGGAAAAGATTGGTACACTGCTCCAAATGTCAACAAAGATGTAGTTTACAATGAACTCTTCATTCCTGATTCATCAAACCTTATGTGTGCAAATTTAAAACAACTTCCCAACATTTTCAACAATATCACTCAGCATTCCATTCTTCCACACTTTGAAAATCAAAAGTATGTCTCTAATAATGATGCCTTAATTATTTATCATCTCCTTCAGTGCCAAAAACTCAACAAAACAAGAAAGCCCCCACCAATTGAGATTACAAAAGAAATAATGTTCCTTATGGTTCAGTTATCACCAAAATTTTCAAATACTTCAATGTTCCTCTCAAAAATGAAAAATCAATCATAAAAATTCTCTTCCAAAAACATCTCCCACATGAAGAAAGATTCATCATTTCCACCAACTTTGTTTATCCCTCAAGTTCAATCTCCTTTCTCTTTTGGCTCAAGCAAAAGAAATATTTTGAAAGTGTAACACCCCAATATTTTCATATATATTATATAGGCTAAATTATATCCGTGGTCCCTTAACTTAATTTCAGGTAACATTTTAGTCCTTTATCTTTTTTTTTCCCAGGTTGGTCCTTTATTTTAATTTTAAGTGACAATGTGATATTTTATGTTTTAAAATTTCAACAATGTTATCCTTTTTTGTACAAAAATTCAAAAAAATCATCAAAATTTTCAACCAAAACCCATTAAATTAATAATCATCTTCAATATAATGCAAATTTTATCAAATCCATAACTCAAATTTTAAAATACACTCATATTTTCATCTCCAACAACATCAAATAAAGAATGAAAATATGAGTTTATTTCAAGATTTAAGATATGAATTTAATTAAATATATATTTTATTGAAGATGATAATGAATTTTATGAGTTTTGGTTGAAAAATTTGATGATTTTTTTGAATTTTTGTAAAAAAAAAAGGACAACATTGTTGAAAATTTAAAACATAAAATATTAAATTGTCACTTAAAATTAAAATAAATGACCAACTCGAAAAAAAAAATTAAATAAAGGACTAAAACGTTACCTGAAATTAAGTTAAGGGACCACGGATGTAATTTAGCCTATTATATATGTGTCTTTTAGTAATTTTCTTAATTTATTATTTAATTAATAATTTATTCTATATGTAAAGAAAATAAATTAAAAGTTATCACTCTCTATTTTACCTGAATAATTATAACTTTTATTTTTATTTAATTGTTTTGGCATGACAATTACATGAGGATGATTTATGATGTGATTATTTTCTAAATGGACTATTGTGTATTTTTTTATTTGATTAGTTTTGATAATCATGAAATTGATGTCTTAGATATGTTTGCTTTTATTTTGTTATGTGTGAGTGGTATTTTTGTCTTATTTGATTTATTTTAGTTGACAAAATATTAGTTGAATTATTTAATTAAATTAGAATTTATAAAGTTATATTGTTTGTTAGTTTTATTTACAATCAAATAAGTATTTATTTTAGAAGATATTATAGAGTTAGTGAAACTCAACCTTTATATATAAGTGTTTTGAAAATATTTTTGGTCCATCCTTAAAAAAAGTTAGTGACTTTACTAATTGTTTTACTCTCCTTTATGACAATTTATGGTGTTTTTTTGGCATAATATGCATTAACTCCTTTTTAACACCTTTAATTTATTTTTTAAAGGAAGATTGTAAATTTAACTATGAATTTCTTTTTGGGTGCAATTAAGTGATGGCTAGTCTCATTTTTGTATCTCATGGATTCATCTCATTTAAATTAAAATTAAAATTTTATTTTAATTGTCTACAAAAAAAATTTATGTTACTTTTAGTTTCGTAACTATTAGATAAAGAAATTAAAAGAGTGATGTGATACCCTCTAATTTATTTATTTAATTAAAACGAATAGTGTGACACCCTACAATATATGGTGAACTTTATTAGTTAATCCTAATTAACTCATACACATGATTTCAATTGACTTTGTAACAACCTAATAAAATTTAAATAGTAATTATTGGTAGCATAATTTTGAAATTAAGTGCACTTCAATTTAAGACAAGAACTCAACCATAATATTTCAACGTAAATAGATACATTTTCATTAGGCCTCTTGCTGTCACACATATTTGTCATTCGCAAAATTCTAAAATAATTTTATAAGTCATAAATCCCAATCTCTATTGGTGTTGAATTCATCATTGTATCATGAGCTATTTCTCGTGCGAATTTAGAGATGTTAAGAAAAAAAACGCCTAAGGTAATGGTTTTTCCCCATGCAGAGTTAGGCTAGATATTAAATTAGCGGTTCGTAGGATATTGATATGATGTCTGGATGTCTTAAAAGAAAAAGGTTGATTTTATTTTTGTCGTAAAGAAATTAACTATAATTTTTGATTGTCTCTTTTGAGTAATACATCTATCTTGATGAACTTAATTATAGAGTTCTATTTTATTGTTATCCATTGATAAATATATTTGTAGTGAAAATGTTTAGTGTTTTACGTGTTTTAGAGTATTTAATTATAAAGTTATAATTTTTATAATGATGTAATAATTAATATGTTTATTATGATGCATTTGATTTTTAAGTGTTGACTTTTGAGTATTTTAAATTTAAAACTTGACTTTTATGAACAATATATGTGTCTTGAGGAAATTGATGAGAATTTTATATTTCTTTAAATTTAATAATATGAGAAAATTGATTATTGAATGCATTAATGAATAGTCTATTTTTAGAATGCTGAAAACTTTATAGTGAAAGAAATGAAATTTATGTTGTTACTGTATTCTTGGTGATATGAGTTTTAATGGTTATCAATAACATGTAGTCAAATCGAATCTTAAGGATTATTAAAATGAAAGTGGTGATTTTGAGATTTTTTTTCACGTGCATATTTGATGTGTTGAAGTTATTGAGTTATAACTATGAATATCCATGAGAATATAAATTTGATGTCTTATGTGATTAAAAAATTTAATCTAAAATATTTTGTCTTTGTGGTTGCTAAGTGGCTGGTGATTTGTGTTTTAAATATAATTATATTTGTGGTTGCCTAGGTGGCTGGTGATTTGTGTTTTAAATATTGTTATATTGTGGTTGCCTAAGTGGCTGATAATTTGTGTTTTAATTATTGTTATATTTGTGGTTGCCTAAATGGCTGGTGATTTGTGTTTTAATTATTGTTATCTTTGTGGATTGCCTAAGTGGTTGATGATTTGTGTGATTATTTAAGTGAGTGGTGACTTGTACATTTTAAGCATCATTATCATTTCATGACATATCATATGCATCGTTGTGGACACCTTTGTGGCTGGTTTAATTTTCCCCATTGGTATGGGTGACTTCTGTGTGGATCCTTGTGTGGCTGGTTATATTCGGATCATATATGTTTAGGAGTATGCATAACTTGCATACATTTTGTTGTTATATTTATTTTGATCTAATTATTTGTTCTACGGTTGCTATTTAATTTATTTAGATACATTTTATGACTTTGATACATCTTTGAGAACTATTAAATCATCAATTTCTTTAAAACTTTTATCACAGAAAGATTTTATATTCATATTTTATGGCTGATAATCTATTATTTGGATTAATTTTTGTTGTGGGATGAACTGACCCCTTACACCAACATTTAGGTATTAATGATCTCAAAGAGTTGCATGAATGATGTGTGATTGGTGCAAGAACGTAGGGAAATCGAAATTTTATTTAAAAATAATGTGATTGGTGCAAGCACGTGGGAAAATGGGATTTTTATTTAAAAAAATATTTTGTATTACTAAAAAATTTGTGGTAAATCGTAAAGTTATTTACTCTTAATCATTAACTTTCAATAGAAATACAGAAGTGAGATTTTATTTGTTATTAAATAATTGAATGTCATTAATTTTAGTCAACTTTGCTTCTTAAATTTCACTTAAAGATAATTTATTTTATTTTGGAGCATAAATGAATATTGATCTAACAATTGGAATATTAATTTTTCAAATAAATGAATAAATAATATTTTAGCAAATTACATTACGTTCTTTTAGAAGAAAAAAAATATATCAAGTCATTTTCTAACGCATCTTCGAATTTTTACATGATGAATTATTCATAAGAAAAAAAAAATTATAGTTGTTTCTAAAAGAAAATAAATATTTTTAAGTAATATTTGGATCAAAAATTTGGGGCGTTACAGAAAGGAAAACATCCTTAAACCCAAATGCTTGTAACTTTGGAGTCAACATTCCTCAAGAACATTCTCCTTGTCGGCACAATGTTCTTCCTTTCACCACTACTCAATCTGAATCCACCCAGCTTGAAAATGCTCATGATTTTGGTATCCCAACACCACAATCACTTTAGAATCCTTCAAAGCCATCTTTCATCAAAACATCATTTCGAAAGAACATATCAAATGCCTCCAACCTTTGTCTCCCCAAATAAATCTATATCTTCCTTGTTTGGAATTAAAAAATAGCTTTGTGGTCCTCAATTTCTCAAGCATAGTCCATGTCCATCACTCTCCGTAGTATTGGCTTAATTTTTTCCACATTTTCATCTTTCTGCACTATTGTTATGACTTCTTGAGGACAACATTCTTCAGCTTCTCGACATGTCGATGAAAATTGAGAGTGTTTCAACAAGTGTACTGAATCGTTGCAAGTAATAATAAAACGGTAGTACCGAGTGTCGAACTCAAGGACTACATTTTACTATCGAATTATATTTAATTGCTAATATGGAACAAAAAGTGCCCAAGTTGGTTGAGACAATATTTATAATTAATAGCAGAAATAAAAATGACCTTTTATAATAAGAAAAATATCACAGATGAGTTTCACTTCGAATCCAACCATGGTGTCTAATTTGATCCTAATTATTGAATTCCATTATTGAATTAGTACCGAATTATCTTTATTAATCTTGCCCTAATGTCATAGTGACATAACCTTTAATTCCAAAGTAAACCCTAATTCCTTAGTAGATTTAAGATTAGAATTAAGCATTATCATACAAGAATTCTCTTTTTAAACTACTGCCTCTGCAATTAATTTAATTGGTTTCATGACCTGCATCTATGTCTAGACTACAAATTCAAGAATTTCTCATCTCAATCATTCATAAAGTCAACTTCCGTTTCCAAATACAAACCGTAGAATATTTTAGTGTTGATCAAGCAATAAAAAGCATTAAGGACAGAGATGAGAAAAATAATTCAATAAACTCATTCATATAACTAGAAATCAAATCATAAAAATAAGGGTTTCATCTTGTTACACTCATCCGTAACAAATAGGGTTTAGTTACTCAGGACAAAGATATAAAAGATAAGGATTAAAGAAGAATTACAAGAATGATTCATTAATGATTCTTGATAAAATAGCTCCAATGATGTTAGAAACGGTTGTCTTTGAGTTTCTATGCTAGGGTACAAGTCGCCACACTTCCCAATGGTAAAAAGATGCCTAAACAGTGAAAAATTGTGTTTTTAGGAATGCTGATGTGTGTCCCGCGCCCTAGGTGTAGGATTTGCGCTCCAAGCACGCCTCGACAAAGCTAAAAGGCTGGGAATGCGCCTCAGGCGCAGCTGGCGCCCTTCAGGCGCATATCATCTACTATCTGATGTATACTGCATTTTAATCCTTTTTCGAGTCTGAATTTGGTTCAAGTAGCTTCATGAAAGATGTAGCTATGGATCTTAGCTTTCATTTGCACTTGGTTGGACTCCAGTTGGACATCTACAACTCCATATATGGCTGAAATACTACACATAGGTCATGTTGATTTCTCACCAAAATTAAGCACTACACTAAAACAAAGTAACAACGCAAAACTACGAAAAATCTCTACTTAATTAAGAAAATAAGAACATAAACATTTCATTAAATAAAAGAAGTAAAGTCGACAAAATATATCAAATGACTCATTAAATTAACTAATTGTTAAAGATAAATAAGATTAAAATCAATAAAAATTATGCATATGATGAAGAGTCATCAAAAACCCCCACCCTCCAAAACTCACCAAGATAAAGGGGGAGTTGAAAATAAGCATAGATCCGAGGATTCCCAAATAGGTCAACCTTTCGAACTGCTGTTGCATTCACAGGCAGGCAAGAGACAACCTGGCGAACTGAAACATCTTAGTAGCTAGAGGAAAAGAAAGCAAAAGCGATTCCCATAGTAGTGGCGAGCGAAATGGGAACAGCCTAAACCATGAAAACGGGGTTGTGGGAGAGCGATACAAGCGTCGTGTTGCTAGGCGAAGCAATCAAATCTTGCACCCTTGATGGTGAAAGTCCAGTAGCCGAAAGCATCACTAGCTTATGCTCTAACCCGAGTAGCATGGGGCACATGGAATCCCGTGTGAATCAACAAGGACCACCTTGTAAGGCTAAATACTCCTGGGTGACCGATAGTGAAGTAGTACCGTGAGGGAAAGGTGAAAAGAACCCCCATCGGTAGGCATGGCAATGGGGCGGGGAGGGGGCCGATTTCGCTTCCTCCACACCCGCACCCGACTAATAGGGGAAAACCCGCACCATCCCCCGTTTCATAGCGGGTGTAAAATTTAGACACCCATCTCCGCCCGCAACGGGTCTCGGGTTTCCCTGCCCGCACCCACACCCACTCATATATATAAAATTATAAATTGAAAAATCATATTTATTATAATAAAATAATTATTATTAAATAATAATAAAATTAAAAAATATTTTCTATAAAGTTAAAATTATAATTTTTAATATTTAAGAAAATATTAAATATATTAAATATATATATATATATGTGTATATAAAATTTAAAAATTGCAATAATATTACTTGCGGGACGGATGCGGCTGCGGGTGCGGAGTAGATATCATCACCCCCAAACCCGCCCCCGCCCCCGAATTTTAATGTTGGGGAAAATCCGCACTCGCATCCAATTAAAGCGGGTTGTCCCCACCCAAATCAAACGGGTTTGGGTGGGTATCCGCGGTTGCGGATTTTATTGCCATCCCTACCCATTGGGGAGTGAAATAGAACATGAAACCGTAAGCTCCCAAGCAGTGGGACGAGCTGGGGTTCTTACCGCGTGCCTGTTGAAGAATGAGCCGATGACTCATAGGCAGTGGCTTGGTTAAGGGAAACCACCGGAACCGTAGCGAAGGTGAGTCTTCATAGGGCTATTGTCATTGCTTTTGGACCCGAACCTGGGTGATCTATCCATGACCAGGATGAAGCTTAGGTGAAACTAAGTGGAGGTATGAACCTACTGATGTTGAAAAATCAGCGGATGAGTTGTGGTTAGCAGTGAAATGCCACTCAAACCCAGAGCTAGCTGGATCTCCCTGAAATGTGTTGAGGCGCAGTAGTTGATTGGACATCTATGGGTAAAGCATTTTTTTGGCGCAGGACGCGAGAGCAGTACCAAATCGAGGCAAACTCTGAATACTAGATATGACCCCAAAAGAAGAAGGGTCAAGGTCGGCCAGTGAGACGATGGGGGATAAGCTTCATCGTCGAGAGGGAAACAACCCATATCACCAGCTAAGGTCCCTAAATGATCGCTAAGTGATAAAGGAGGTAGGAGTGGAGAGACATCCAAGAGGTTTGCCTAGAAGAAGCCACCCTTCAAAGCGTGCATAATAGCTCACTGATCGAGCGCTCTTGCACCGAAGATGAACGGGGCTAAGCGATGTATCGAAGTTGTGGGATGTAAAAATGAATCGGTAGGGGAGCGTTCCACCTTAGAAGGAAGGATCCGCGCGAGCTGGGTTGGACGAAGCAAAAGTGAGAATGTCGGCTTGAGTAACGCAAACATTGGTGAGAATCCAATGCCTCAAAAACCTAAGGGTTCCTCCGCAAGGTTCGTCCACGGAGGGTGAGTCAGGGCCTAAGATCAGGCCGAAAGGCATAGTCGATAGACAACACGTTAACATTCTTGTACTACCCCTTGTTGGTCCTGAGGGACGGAGGAGGCTAGGTTAGCCGAAAGAAGGTTATCGGTTCAAGAACACAAGGTGCCCTCTATATTTTCAGAGTAAGAAGGGGTAGAGAAAATGCCTCGAGCCAATGTTCGAGTACCAGGCGCTTTGGCGCTGAAGTAACTGATGACATACTCCTAGGAAAAGCTCGAAAGACCTTCAACAAAATGGTACATGTACCTGAAACCGATACAGGTGGGTAGGTAGAGAATACCTAGGGGTGCGAGACAACTCTCTTTAAGGAACTCGGCAAAATAGCCCCGTAACTTCGGGAGAAGGGGTTCCTCCTCACAAAGGAGGTCACAGTGACCAGGCCCGGGCGACTGTTTATCAAAAACCCAGGTCTTATCAAAGTTGTAAGACCATGTATGGGGGCTGACGCCTGCCTAGTGCCGGAAGGTTAAGGAAGTTAATGACTTGATGAAAGGGAAGCCATTGACCGAAGCCCCGGTGAACGGCGGCCGTAACTATAACGGTCCTAAGGTAGCGAAATTCCTTGTCGGGTAAGTTCCGACCTGCACGAAGGGCGTAACGATCTGGGCACTGTCTCGGAGAGAGGCTCGGTGAAATTGACATGTCTGTGAAGATGCGTACTACCTGCACCTGGACAGAAAGACCCTATGAAGCTTCACTGTTCCCTGGGATTGGCTTTGGGCTTTTCCTGCGCAGCTTAGGTGGAAGGCAAAAAAGGCCTCCTTGCGGGGGGACCGAGCCATCAGTGAGATACCACTCTAGAAGAGCTAGAATTCTAACCTTGTGCCAATATACAGACCAAGGGATAGTCTCAGGTAGACAATTTCTATGGGGCGTAAGCCTCCGAAAAGGTAACGGAGGCGTGCAAAGGTTTCCTCGGGCCAGACGGAGATTGGCCCTTGAGTGCAAAGGCATAAGGGAGCTTGACTGCAAGATCCACCCGTCGAGGGCGGATGAAAGTCGACCTTAGTGATCCAATGATGCCGATTGGAATGGTCCTTGCTCAACGGATAAAATTTACTCTAGGGATAACAGGCTGATCTTCAGAGCTCACATCGGCGGGAAGGTTTGGCTCCTCGATGTCAGCTCTTCTCCACCTGTAGCTGTAGTAGGTTCCAAGGGTTGGGCTGTTCGCCCATTAAAGCGGTACATGAGCTGGGTTCAAAACGTCGTGAGATAGTTCGGTCCATATCTGTTGTGGGCGTTAGAGCATTGAGAGGACCTTTCCCTAGTACGAGAGGACCGGGAAGGGCGCACCTCTGGTGTACCAGTTATTGTGCCAACGGTAAACACTGGGTAGCCAAGTGTGGAGCGGATAACTGCTGAAAGCATCTAAGTAGTAAGCCCACCCCAAGATGAGTGCTCTCCTATTCCGACTTCCCCAGAGCCTTCGGTATCACAGCCGAGACAACGACGGGTTCTCTGCCCCTATGGGCATGGAGCAAAAGAAGTTTTGAGAATTCAAGCGAAGGTCACGGCGAGACGAGTCTCTTTTCATTAACAATAGGTGTCAAGTGGAAGTGCAGTAATGTATACAGCTGCAGCATCCTAACAGACCCATATACTTGAACCTTGTTCCTACATGACCTGATCAATTGGATCCGGTACTCGCCATCTATTTTTATTGTTCAACTCTTTGACAACATGAAAAAACCAAAAAGCTTTATCCCCATCCCTTGAATAGATAGGGATGGACGCGCGGAGGCCTTTGGTGTTCCCTCCAGTGAAGATAGTCAATGACACATCAATAACATGAAATGATATCCCCAAAAATTTTGCGGCTCTTCAAACAATCATTTATAAGAAAGCCCATCAAGTTATGGAAAGCGCAATATTAAGGGATTGGATGATCCACAACTATATGTTAGTAAAGAGGTGCACCTAAGAGGGGGTGAATTAGGTGTTTAGAAATTTTATGAGTAAATGAAAAAAAATAAAGAACACAAGGATTTATCTTGGTTCCCCTCTCAAACCAAGGGTACATCTAGTCCTCTTGCAACCACAAGATATTTTCCGCTATTGTTAGAATAAGTACAAGTCTTACTCTAAGACTTCTATTACAAACTTCTAACAATCAACCTAAGATAACACACCATTGTCCTAGTTTACAAACTTGAATAAAGTACACCACTTTCCTCAATTTATACAATAACTTGAATGGTTTTACAAAAACAATTTTGACTGAAATGAAAAGGGTATAACAATCAAGCACAATGATAACAGTCTAATATAATTCCAAGTACAACAAAGAACATTTCTCAATGATATGACAACGTAAAACATATACTTTAATTATGAAAGTATGAATTTGAATAATTCAAAATGTTTCAGAAGGTTTGTTCAAAGTTGTTATAAGATTCTTGTTAAAGTATTATTCAGTTAAATTTGAAACTAAGAAGTATTTATACTCTTTAAACATCACTTTAGATTAGTGACAATCGTTCCTAGAGGTTTGATGGATATATACAATGATCCAGATTGAATAAGAATTGAAAAATTGCGTTGCTTCATAGTTGTATTTGGCTACAACCTAAGTGTAGTCAAATACACCTATATAACATTTAGTTTTATTTCAAAATTTTAACCTTGTATTCGAATACAAATCCTTCTAGTCGAATACGCATGACTGAATTTTTCTGTTGTGGATTTTGTATATAGCTACAACATGTTTTAGTGGAATACAAAAGTGCAGTTTTAGCTATTGACTTGGTATTTGTATTCGGCTACAACAACTTGTAGTCAAATACATATATTCAATTTTTGCTACTGACTTGAGTTTGTATTCGACTACAACATGTTGTAGTCGAATACATATGTGCAGCTTTTTCTACTGACTTCATTTGTATTTAGCTACATATATATGAAGTGGAATACAACCTTGATTTTTTTCAAAAACATGCTTTTCAAACATTGTTCATGCAGTTTGACATTTTGAAAATTCTTTTGATGCATATGCTAAATTAGAAGGTTCTCATGTGCATTTCAAACATAACCATAGTAGATTACATCATGTACCTTAAATTATAAGTCTTCTAGAATGTTGATAATAGTTTACATGATTGTTGACTTCTCTTTGAACTTCTAACTTGATCACTTTCCTTGGTCTTTGTCTTCATAAAAAACGTAAGTATTTTATATTCTCCCCATTTTTTATGATAAAAAACCTTGTTGTTGTTGAAACTTCAAAGTATTAATCATTTTGAGTTTTCTCCCTCTTAATGCATGCTTACTCCCCCTTTGATCTTGAGTTCATGCCATTATGTTTTGAAAGGTTGAAAACCTACAAATTCTTTAACAACAACAACAACGTAAAATTTTTTCCCCCTTTGACATGATCAAAAAGGAAGAAAAACAACAGACAAATATTCCAAGCATACAAAGTATATAAAAGGTAGGGAATACATAATCAAACAACATAGTTGAAAGTGAAACATCATCTAAGTCATGCATCAGCAAATTGAAGAAATTAAATGAAATGTCTGACAAAGCATCTAAACAAAATATCATAAACGATGGGAACAAACTACATGTTATCATCCGTTGGGTTGTGAAGGTGGTCAATTTTGAGGGACAAGTCATTGAGTTCATTCCACATAAATTCATGGTTATGGGCAAGAGTTGTCTCAATGTTCTAGAATTTATTGTTAATGGATGTGCCCATGTTTGAAATTGTTCAACGATGAAGGTTTGAAGGGAGTTAAGCTTGTCCATCACCATGCGATTTGAAACATGATCATCGTCTGATATCATTTCTTCTACGTCTTCTTGATCCTAGGAAGTCATAGATGATTATCCAATATCGCTTTTATGGACATAAGCCTGAAGTTGCTTGCTCCACACAATCTTCATGTTGGGCAACACATTCAAGTCCAACACATTGTCTTTTGTAGGTGTATGCATGACTTCACCGGAAAATTCAACTTGAAAATGATCCAAGATCCTAGTAATCTCTTTGGCATATGGCAAACCAATGACATTCTTGGAAGTAAACAAAACAAACCGGACAAAATATTACCAATTGAGATTAGTTCCTTGTAGCATAAAGTACATAATCTGAAGCTCTAATTTAGCCATTTGTGCATAGTTCCCTGCCTTTGGTACCATAATGTAACTGAGGAAATAATGCAGCAGCCTGGTTTCAATAGTCAAATTGCCAACACCATACCGTTGCCTAGAAAATTCAGAACCAGCATGTACCTGTTTTCTTTCCATGGTGTTTTTGTCACAACGGCACAATGATATATAAGCATCATATTTTGTCATATTTTCCCAGTCACACAGATTTCCATACTAATTTTCTGACTTTCAAATGGCAACTGTAGAATTTCTCCAATTGTTTGAGTTTCTAACTCAAAATATTTGCCATTCACTTGAGATAACAACTTAAATCCTTCTTTCTTAAGGTTGTAGTAAAATATCTTAACTAAATCAGCATAGATTGAAACAATATAACTAATGAGTGCCTCCAAATGTTATACCCTAAATAGCTCAGAAAATTTAAAAGCTGAGAAGGAATCAAGTGTACCATATTTCAGAGTTATCAGCTTTTTATCCAAGTAGTAAGTTCTAAACCGATCGATTTCTTTGGGTGAATGAAGTAACCTAGACATATCAGCAACATTGTCGTTCTTAGCCCTCCTTTTTGAGCGACTCACTGAAGCATTTTTAATTCGGGAATCTCTTTTTCGTGCATCCATGGTAATGGTTGAAGAAGATGAAGTTTTCTTATTTTGGGGATTTGGGGGATTGATTTTGAGTTAGGAGTAATCTTAGATGCAATTGATGATATTTGATAGATTTGGGAAGGTTTGTATGTAAGATTAGATGAAGTTGTATTCAAGTACTGAAATTTAAGAAAATTGACCTAAAACGTGAAAACGCATATATATAAGGAAAAATTCAAATATGTACTCGGATACAAACGTGTTGTAGTTGAATACATGGGATTTGGAAACGTGTATTCAGATACAGACTGTGTGTATTCAGCTATGAGAAAAAAAAAATTAAGTCGAATTTTCATTGAAAGACAATATTTAAAAGACATAATCATGTTGACAAAGCGCATATTCATACATCAAAGATTTAATTCTATCAACTTATCCAACGAAGATTCTATATTTTGAAAAGAAGTGACTTACAATGATGTATCAATACCTTACATTAGAGACCATTTTCATTTAGAATGTCAAGTTCTCTTTGTATCTTATAGAATGAATCTTTAGGCAATGGCTTTGTGAAGATATCTGCTAGTTGATTATGTGTATCCACAAATGTAACTTTAACATTTACCTTGAGAACATGATTGCACAAAAAGTGATGGCGTATATCAATATGTTTGGTTCGAGAATGCATGACTATGATCTTTGAAATGTTGATATTATTGGTATTGTCATATCTTATGGGGAAACATCCAAGGTCAAGTCCATAGTCATAGAATTGCTATTTGAGCCATAAAGTCTATGCACAACAACTCCCTACTGAAATGAATTCTGCTTAAGCAATGCTTAGAGCCACACATGCTTGCTTTTTAGAGGACCATGACATTAATGCACTACCTAAGATATGGAAACTGCCGCTTGTGCTTTTTCGATCTATTTTACATGTTGCATAGTCAAAATCAGAATAACCAACAAGATTGCATATACTGAATTTTGGATATCAAAGCCAACATTGGTTGTTCCTTTCAAATATTTCATTATTCAATTTACTATCGTATGATGTGATTCCTTAGGATTTTACTGAAACCTTGCACATAAACAGACCTTGAACATAATATCTGGTTGGCTGGCCGTTAGATATAAAAGAGAACCAATCATACCTCGATATGTTGATATATCTATTGATTTACCAGTTTCATCTTCATCTAATAAGTTACATAACCCATAAGAGTTGCACTTTCTGTACTGTTGTCTATCTCAAATCTCTTTGATAATTTCTTACAGTACTTTGCCTGATTGATGAAAATGCAATTCTTGAGTTGCTTGATTTGAAGTCCAAAGAAATAATTTAATTTACCCATCACAGACATTTCAAATTTCCCTTGCATCATTAATGAGAATTATTCACATATTTTAGGCTAAATAGCACCCGCAATCCCTTAACATATTTTTAGTTAACGTTTTAATCATTTGTTTTTTTCTTTCAATTTTGTCCTTTATTTTAATTTTAAGTGTCAATTTGATCTTTTATATTTTAAAATATTAACAATGTTATCCTTTTTTTTAGAAAAATTCATCAAAATTTTCAACTAAAACTCATAAAATTAATTATCATCTTCCATATATGCAAATTTCATCAAATTCATAACTTAAATCTTTAAACAAACTCTAGTTTTCATTCAATATTTGAAGAATTTGATGTTGTTGGGGATGAAAATATTTGAGTTATGCATTTGATGAAATTTGCATTATATTGAAGATGATAATTGATTTTATGGGTTTTGTTTGAAAATTTTGATGAATTTTTGTAAAAAGAAAAGGATAACATTGTTGACATTTTAAAACATAAAAGGTCAAATTGTCACTTCAAATTAAAATAAAGGACTAAATTGGAAAGAAAAAAAAAAGATAAAGCACTAAAATATTAACTGAAATTAAGTTAAGGGACCACTGGTATGATTTTGCCCATATTTTATTATTGGTTGATCCAAATATGATATCGTCAACGTAGATTTGAACAAGTAAAGTGTGATCATTAGTCCTTTTAATGAATAATGTCTTATCAACTTAACCCTTTTCAAATCCTCGTTCACGTAGAAATTTACTTAGTCGATCATACCAAGCTCTTGGAGCATGTTTCAAATAATAAAGGGCTTTCTATAATTTGAAGACATGTGAATAATTCTTGAAGTCTTCAAAGCCGGTTGGCTGTTTGACAAACACTTCCTCATTAATGTAGCCATTTAGAAAATCACTTTTGACATCCAACTGAAATAATTCAAAATTCATAGAACCAACATTAGCAAGTAATAATTAAATTGCTTCTTATCTTGCAACTAGAGCAAATATTTCATCAAAATCAATCCCTTCTTCTTGGTTGTATCCTTGAGCAACCAACTTTGCCTTGTTAAGAACAATTATACCATTAATTTATTCTTAAACACCCATTTGGTACCGATGATGTGTTTATTTCCAGGATTTGGAACAAGTTCCCACACTTTGTTTCTTTCAAATCGGTTTAGTTCTTCTTGCATGACAAGTATCCATTCATCACCCTTAAGTGCTTCACCTATCTTAGAAGGTTCTATTTGAGAGAAAAATGCCATATTCAAACACACATCTTGGAGTTTGAGCCTTGTAGTAACTCCTTTGGTGATATCACCTATAATGTTGTCAATTGGGTGATCTCGATGAGTTTTCCATTCTTTAGGGAGATCGTTATGTTGATCTTGCTGCTCAATACTAACTTCATTCTTTTGAATTAATTGATCAACTTGATTGTCTTTGTCTATATCATCACTTATAAAATCATCATCATCATAAGAGACATTTTTATCTTCTTTCAAGGGGTTAGATTTATCATAACAAACTATACTTACAAAATCTGCCCCAAAGTATTTTGGTAAATTTGAGTCACTTAGCATTGTCCTTGCATGTTCTACCAATTGTCTATTCTTTATCTCAACAACTCCATTTTGTTGAGGTGATCTTGATGTAGAAAAGTTATGGAAGATTCCATTTTCTTCACAATATTCTACAAAAGAATCATTTTGAAATTCTCCTCCATGATCACTTATTGATATAGTTTTGGTTGCTTGTTCATTTTGGACTAGTTTGTAATAATTTTTAAATGCTTTAAAAGCGTCATTTTTATTTTCCAAAAATAAGGTCCAAGTCAACCTTGAGAAATCATCCATAATTACTAGTCCATATGAATTTCCACCAAGAAGTTTAGTTCTTAATGGACCAAACAAGTCTATATGTATCAATTGAAGTGGCCTTGAAGTTGATACAATATTCTTGGGTTTGAAGGAAACATTAGTTTGCTTACCTTTTTGACATGCATCATATAATTTGTCCTTAATGAACTTCATCTTTGGTAAGCCTACAACGAGTTCATGCTTAACTAACTTATTTAAATGATCCATATGGATATGCGCAAAACTTTTATGCCATAGCCATGTATCATTGTTGTCACTTACCATAAGACATTTCATTCTCAAGGATAAATCATCAACATTAATTATGAAAATATTTTTAAAACGCTTACCAACAAACTGTATTTCATTTGATACCTCATTTCGGATAATGCATTCATCTTTGTTGAAAACTATTTTGTAATCCTTGTCACAAAGTTGGCTAATGCTAATAAAATTGTGCTTTAATCCTTCAACATTTAGAACATCTTCAATTAAAGGAGATGGGACTGCACCAACGTTTCCAATGCCCAAAATTTTACCGTTGTTGTTATCCCCATAGATCACATAATCTTTTGATTCAAGAGTAGGTGCTGAAAATTTTGGTTTTTCACCGGTCATGTGTTTTGAACATCTGTTATCCAAGTATGACGTATTAGTAGTACTTTGTATGCATTCCTACAAAACAAGATCATGATTTGTTAGGTACCCAATGTGCTTTGCGTCCTTGAGTATTAGTACCTTTCTTGACCCACACATAATGTCCATTTAGAAGAGCAAAATTCCTAAAATGACAAGCATTAGGTGTGTGGCCATTTAGACCACAATAAAAGCGTGTAGGAATAGATTTACTTCTATATTTATGCATATGAGATTTCTTTTGAACAAAATTCTTCTTAGAATAATGAAGATCATTTTGCACAATTACTATGTTCTCTTTGTTAGATTGATCACTTGTCTTAACAACGATGATTTTATTTATACTTGGTTTATCAAATTTTGAATAACCAAATACACTTTTTCCGTAGTGCTAATTTTCTCTTTAAGAGATGAAATTAGTTTCTTTTAAGTTGAACAATTTTGCACATATTTTTACATTCCATAAGTAATTGTTTTATTGCATCTTGAGCATCATTACACTCAATAAGTAATTCATTATTATGAGAAGATTCTTTGTTACTAACCTCTTTTTCCTCATCGGATTGGTGTGATGTCATCAAAGCAACATTTGCACATTCGTCAATTTCCGAATCTAAGGATGAACTGACTTATTTGTTCTCCCATGCTATATAGGCCTTTTTGAATTCTTTCTTCTTGAGTAGACTTTTCTTGACAATATTTGGACACTCCGTTTTTATGTTCTCTCCCCAAAAAAAATTTCAACACTTGATTCATTTAAAATTGTTCTAGCCAATTCTTGTAATTATTTTTTAAAAAAACAACTCTATATTTATTACAATATGAACATTTTTTATTACCTTTCTCATCCTTTTTTTTTTACACAAAAAAAGTTTTCATAAAACTTTTCTTTTTGAGAAGATTTAAAATGTAAATAATCTTTGTCAAGTATCATTTCTTTAGATATCATGTTCTTTTGAAAAGTTTCAATGGGTTTTACCATGTTGGTTAAATCATTTTTCAATTCATGAACTTCTATTTTTAAAGAGGTTTTTTTTCCTTAGTTTCAGAATATTTTGGAAGATGATTTTTTATGTTTATCTAATTGAGAATAATTTTTTGCTCAAACATTTTTAAATGAGATTGCTACAAATCTTGAATGATTTTAACATGTTCATCATTCTTAGTTTGTAGCTCCTCCTTTTGTTTCTTTAACTCATAAAGTTGATTTATTATAAATAAACATTTTGATGATTAAGTGTTTGAGTCATTTGGGACCTTTTTAAAATCTTTACATAAATAACAAGGTTCGTAATTACACTTTCTTTATTTGACATTATACGTGTGCTTTGATTTGAAGGTTTTGACATCACTTCTTTCTAAATCTTTTCCTCTTACACAAGTAAGTGCTCAAAACTTAGAGGCATAGCTCTGATAACAATTAAAGTAGATATATCAATCACAATAAACATGGGGTTTGAGTTGTAACCCTTTTAAAATTTTAATTCTTGTGCTTAATGTAAAATAACTTAAGATCATTCATGTTTGAAACAAAATGTCCAAAATGTTATGGGTATGTTAGAAGTAAATAATAAAGATTAGTTTATAGTGAAATGTGATTTGTGTGTGCAAGTAATTAAAGATAAGAGATAAAAATATTACACACAAAAAGTATATTGGTTCACCCAACTCCGGCTAGTACAGTCCTCACAACCGTGAGATTTCACTATATGCTTTAAAACCAGAATGTTCTCATTCATGTTGTTTCTCTTGATCACTCCTTGATCCATTACAATATTTAGCTTTTAACCTAAGAAGGATTTGTATAGTCACCTTTCAACCTTGAAAGAATTTTACAAACACACTTAATCTAACATAAAAGATAAACTTATGTTACAAATGATGTGTATGATAAAAAAAGTGTTTGGGATCTAATGATTCTCAACTCTTTGTTTGAGATAAATAAAGAAAAATTTAGTAAATAATGATCCACAGATACATTGAAGAGAGTTGGAGTTTTCTTGAAGAGTTTTTGACTTGTTCTTTCTTGAACAAGTGTTGGTAGATTTGTAAATTGAACTCTTGTCTTCATCTTATAATTGATATTCATTTTATAGATGTTGAGAGGATTTAAATATTCAGTTTAAACTTAATATATCTACTAGAAACACCAGCCAAGTGTTTATCTATTTTAAAATAAGTAAACACATGTTTATATTGCTTTCTAGAACATTCTTGACAAACAAATAATGTTGTTGCTTTTGAGTCTCATTGAAAATGTGAATGAGTATGAGAATGGGCTATCCTATGTTTGGTATTGTTCCAAATTAGAATTATGCAGAGTTTTTCTGTAGAATAATGTAAGTACATTGTACTAGCGTCCTTGCTCGCAACTCATCAATATGGAGGTCGTTTTCCCCCTTTGCGCATTCAACTCGAGTTTTGGGCTTGACCCCTGATTTGAGCAGTCATGATACTCTTTAACTTGTGATTTAGATTGTGGAAAATGATATGTTTTAACTGTGTGTTTAACAAAGAATAACCAGAATATTCTTTTAAAATCAAAACGTTCTTGATTATGTGTTGTATGGAAAACGTTGATGAGTGATTTAGTAGTTGTCTAGTGTCAATACTTTATCTTAAAAGCTTGTTGAGCTTTATGCCAAAACTATAACAATAGTGTTATTTAATTCTTATTGTTCTTGATCACAGCTCATCAATCTGGAGATTGATCTAGTCATTGATTTTGAGACTATTTTGCTTCTTTGAGTCTTCCGCTTGAATTATGGGATTGATTATACTTTTGTGTAGTCTTGATATTCTTTTACATTGAGGTTTAGACTATAGAAAATGATTCATTTTATTTATTTATTTTGCCTAGTCATTTATTTGAGTCCTCAAAAAAATTTATAAATGAATTTATGTCTTATCACTATCTTTTCCACAAAATATCTACCTAGATACAACTCAATTAAGAAATTAATTTTATAGAAATTAATTTTTATAAAATTATTTTTCGATAATAACTTTTCACTGTCTCGCAAATAAATTATTATTTGACGAATTTTTCTAATCTCAACTTAGAAAAAAAATTTCACCACATACAATACATATACGACTTCCATTTAAATTGATTTGGAGTTGGTCGAAAATTTAAACAGTATATTTTACTTGACTCCCTAATATGGTTAAAATTTCAGTTAGGAATATTTCTTAAAATAATTCTCCAACAATAAACATCTTCAAATAGATCATGATAATGTTTGCACATAAAAACTTTTCATTTAGTTCTAAATTAATATACCACCAAAATTTTAATAATTTTATAAGAGTTGAAAATGAATAACAAACTTTTTAATATTCTCCCATTTAAATTTGAAAAAAAAAGTATAAACTCCGCAAAAATAAAAATAAAAATAATTTGAAGAAGTCAAACTTCAGATTTTATTGAAATCGAAGTCCTTTTCAAGATTTGACAGTCAGTAAAAGTTATCTGATTGTCCAATACATAAAAGTTTTCTTTTTAAATTTTAATAGAAAATTTTATTGTCACATAAAAATCATTATTGTTATGGAAAAATCCACAATTAAATAAAATCAAATCCTCCAAAAAAACTTATTTCGTAAAAATTATGCTCCGAAATTGGAAAGTGACCCACTAAAAGGTTTGTCTTATTACCTATTGAGATATTACATATTATTTATAGTTTCTTTGTTGAGTTCTCCATAGTCCACACAAATCCTAGATGTACTATATCCTTCTTCTTCACCAATAAAATTGGAGTTGCCCATTATGATAATATTTGAACAAAAAAGATTCATTTAGTTTCGGACTCACCAAAATTTCAATAATTTTATAAGAGTCGAAAATGAATAAACAATAAATCCATTCATAATGTTCTTGTCTTGTGGCGGGAGAACTTTAAGAGTCACCAAAATTTTCTATATTCTAAGGTTATTGAACAATCCATGCAAACAAAACAAGTTACCATCTTTTCCCCACCGATGGAATCACGATGGTTATTTTATTTCCTAAATTAACCAAGTGTAGTAGGGCATGAGTCACCCTACACATTTATAGTGACTATCTTCCGCTAATAGTTTCAATGTGTATGAAACCTTTTCGCCACCATAGGATGATTATTTAAAGAGCTTTAAAATAAGTGTTTAAAAACTATTGGGTAGCTACTGCCCTTATGCAAGTTTTTTTTAAAGGTTTCTCTAAATTGATTATTCCATAATAATCGATAATTAAACATAAATTATATGTTATTGTGGTTTTCCACATCTTCATGTACCAATCACTAAAATATTCACACGACATAAAATTGAAATTTAAATTGAGAATTAAATGGGACCATATATCAACAGTTTTAAAAATAATTTGGAGACTATAATTATAGAAACTAAAATATAGGTATCAAAATTTAAGAGAAAAAGGAATATATACCATAAGTGTAAATTAATTTTATGTCAACGTTCAATAAAAATTGAATACAAGGTTGTTTTTTTTTTATAAATATTATAAAATTATATACACATGTTAATTTTAAATTATGTAATACATATATATATAATTCGAGTTTTCCTCAATTAACGATATTGTTAGATTGGACATCTTATTACGGATTCGAACTCGAGACTTATATTGTGTGAATTAATTATGGTATAATTTACCATCTCTTCTAAAAGCAATGTAAGTCTCAAATTTGAATTTGTAATAAGACATTCAACCTAACAATATCGTCAATTGAGAAAAATCTAAATTCTATATATATATATATATATATATAATTTAGAAAAACGAGTTTATATACTATAGATAGATAAGCAATACAAGCTATGCCTTGTAAATTATTAGAGAGAAAGATAGATGTGAACTAGTACCAAAAGAAAAATGGGCACCACTTAACCCTAACCATCCCATGTACACGTGAACTTGTTCCAATCAAATTACCTATTCACTCAAGCCATCGTAATCAATGGGGACAACGATATTTCACCTATTTTGTTTGTAGGGGTGAAGAATATTGGATCTTATTTTAGGGGTTTATTGCAAATCTTAAATAAGAAGAATATAAAATTGACGATAATGCAATTTGTACAAATAAAATCTAAAGCGTGTATATCACACTAAGCTTAAGGTTTGATTAGTTTCACTAATCTATGTATATTGGATGCAAACGGGTTCACTGACAAATACTGTTCAAGATATTTTAAATCTTTCAAGTAAATTGTACATTCACCTCAAGCATATCGATCAATGATAGTTTATAAAATAAAATTTCTTTAATACTCTCGTGCACTTGAGAAAATAAGAAATAACTCATAAATATGTTTTTCATATAAATTTAACTCATGTAAACATGAAAATCGTGTTCTTATTTTTGTCTCTAAAACATCTCTATTTATAAAGAAACTCATACTAATTGGTGAAAGAAAACAAGTCTTAAAAAAATTTATAACTCTTACTAACTTCACTGATGTGTTGGTTTGATGGTTAACAGATACATTAAACTTAAACATCGCAACGGATTAAGCAAATGATACATTAAGTTATTTAATTTTACTACATTAATATATCTAAATAATTCTAAATATATTTTGAAAATTTCTCTCCCATAGAACGGACGAATTTAGATTCAAAATGACAATCCATATCCAAAATATCACACTCCCTATTTGTTTGAATTCCTGCCTCACTTTTGACTAGATTGTACTTAGAGTTGAATATGAATATTCATGGTCCGGATATTATTCATTTATTTTTCTATCTATTAAATAAAAATAATATTTGTATTTTATATATATTTATTTAACGGATATTTAGTGAATTTTTAAGTATTATCAAATATTTATAAATATCATATTTTAGATAAAAAAATTAGTGATGTATAGAAAATAATTTTTTTTTTGTAATTATATAAAATTTTCTCCTTATTTTATCAACACAAAAAATTATTAACACATAAATAAAATATATCATTTTATTTTATCATAAAAAGTATTAATACAATAATTCATAAATTAAAATATTACAATATATCAATTTTATTAATTTACTACCAAATATAAATATTCATAGATATAGATACCATTACATCCATATCTATAACTTTTAACTTAACAGATAACTAAAAAATTGTGTGCACAATTAAACTATTGCCATATCTTTGCAGCAGGTGTTGTCTACCAATATCTACATGTGTATATTTTGTTGCCATCTCTAATGGTACGAATTCATATCTTTTATATTCACCCCTAAGAGCATGAATGAATTGAGGCGAATATTTAAAATCTGCGTTTGATTTATTTTATTAATTTTTTTTAAGAAAATAGATGGTTTAAGTTTAATTCCATTCTTAAAGGAATCGAACTATAAATTGCGATCTTTTGTCAACAAAAAAAAAACTTAAAAGTTCGACTTATTAATAAATAAAACAAGGTTTGAGGGCTTGTTTCTCTAATCTATACCTTCATTAACTTTTTTTATGCATTTTTGCTTTTTAAAGTTTATATATTTAGGGTGGACACGTGAGACAGAGTTATTTTATCAGCAAAATAGTTTTATATTTAGAGGAATTGAAATTGAGAGAAAAGAGAAGAAAAATAAAAAGTTCAGAAAAATGGAGATTGATTATCAACTTGGATAGTCAGGAGAATGATTTGGTTAAGCATCTCAGATTGTTCTTGGTTTTGAAGGCTTTTATAGAAGCAGTTTTAGCTTATTCAGTTACAACAAACTTAACCAACTTCTAACTATACTCTAACTAACTTCTAACTATATTCTAACTAACTAATTGTAGATCAATTTGAATTACATTTAACATGCTCCCTAATTCAAAGTGATTCAATTTGATGTTAATCCAAGTTTGATCCTCATCTCTTGTAACTTCACCCTCTTCAAGTTTTTGTTAAACTATCAGCCTTTTGATCATTTGTATTGCAGTGTTCCAGCCTTATCCTGCCTTTCATTACTTGATCCCTTAGGAAATAAAATATTGTTTCTATGTGTTTGCTCCTTCAATTGACACTTGGATGTCTTGCTATGTCTATAGTTGATTTATTGTATATCTTCATCTTCACTGCATTATTACTTCTCATTCCTAGTTCTACCAGCCACACAGCTGGGCATGCTCCCATGGATGCAGCCACATATTCAGCTTCACAAGTAGACAATGTGATTATCTTTATCTCCACACCAATCTGCATCAGTGAATCCAATCAAATCAGCTTCAATTCCAGCCTGCTTCTTAGTATCGTGCAGTCCCAACTCACTTGTTTCCTTGGTGTACCTCAAAATTCTTTTAGCTGCCAAATAGTGAGATATTCTAGAATTTTCCATGTACCTAATAACTAACCCAACACTATGAGATATGTCTAGCCGTGTGTTGCAAAAATATCTTAATGAACGTACCAATTGCTTGAATGTTGTAGAGTCAACCCGCTCATCATTGCCTTCTTTTGATAGGACCGGGCCTGATTCTGATGAAGTATCAACCCCATTCCAATCTTGCATCTTGAATCTCCTTAGTACATCATTAGCATACTTCTTTTGATGCCTAAAAGTTCCATTTTCTTTGATTACAAACTCAATACCAAGGAAATATGATAGCATGCCTAGATCAGTCATCTTAAATTACTTCTCCATTCTCTGCTTCATTGCTGCCAGTCATCAGTAAATCATCTACATATAGGCATATCAACAGTGCAAGTTAAACATAAAGTTAAGAAAAATGAAGATTGATTATCAATCTGGACAGTCTGGAGAATGATCTGGTTAAGCATCTTAGATTGTTCTTGGTTTTGAAGGCTTTTATAGAAGCAGTTTTACTTGATTTAGTTACAACAAACTTAACCAACTTCTAACTATACTCTAACTAACTTCTAAAACTGGTACACATAGAATGTGTTAATCACTCTGGAGACAATTCAACGGATTAGAGCATCAAAGAAAAAATTTATTACCAAAATTAAGCCGTAATCTAGCGGTTTACTCCAACACCATGGAAGAGTTTTAATGTTGTCCATCAAAAGATCCAAATCACCCATATTTTTAGTATTTTTCTTTAATATGTCTATGTAGGTTTTGAGTATTTTTCTTTAGCCTCTTTAGATTGTCGTCGTTAGAACCTTTTTCAATTTTCTGGCATCCAACAATAGAGATTCATAAAAGTCGTTATACCTTTTTAGGGGGTAAGAGAGTTGTTGTCACTATTGGACTGATTTATATGAATAGGAATAAATTAGGTCGTCCGTAAGGGGCCTATGACCTAACCTACTTATGGTCCAGACTGATCTGCTCTGTTTAATATAAATGATAGGCTCAGGTTTTTCTAAAAGGCTATTAATTTAAATATATCAGGCTCAAACTTATAAAAAAAAGTTTATTAAGCTTGATAGGCCGATATATATATATATATATATATATATATATATATATATATATATATATATATATATATATATATATATATATATATATATATATATATATATATATATTTTATTATTATTTATTAATATTAATATTTGTTATTTTAAATTTGCTAACTATAAGTTCATTTTGTTTCTTTATTTTTTTGAAAGGCTGTTGCATACTTGCTAGTTATAATTTTATTAGATTTCGTTATATATAAAGGCCTAATTTAGTCTATTTGAAAAAATATAAAATGTATTATTTTAATACTTTAACGTGAAATATGTTTTTAAATAGGATTTCAAGTCAGACCAAACTTTTTAAAAAGGTCAGGTCATGCTGGAAAAAAAAAGCCTATGATAGGCCATAGGCTAGGCTTAAACCAAAAAAATTACTTGAAGGTCAAACTCAGACCTTTCAAAGTCAGACCTGCTATTCCAACCCTTACTAATTTAAATCAGTTCTAGGTTGTGTTTGAATTGACAGAAAGTTTATTTTAGGATTTTAACTGTCGGTGAAATGATTTTACAAATTAAGTCCATTATCAATACTAGTGTGTGAGAATACTTTGACTTATTTACATCAGTTCTAATAACTCTCTATTGAGAACGTTTCATTTGATGTGTTCATGACTTTTTTTTTTTCAGAATTTCTTCTTAATACAATGCACTTTTCTTCTAAAGATATGTAGGAAAGCACAAGCACACAAACAAAAGCATATAAGGTAAGACAAACAAGTGCATATAAAATAACCAGAATAAGATATAAGGTAAGACAAACAAAAGCATATAAAATAATAAAATAAAGTACAAAGTACCTGACGATGACAAACAAGGGTAATTTAGCAAATGTTACTTCCATTATCTTACCAGAGTTGGTTGGACTTTTCTATCAGATGATCTTCTAACCAGAATAAGAGTTATTTTGGTTCTGATATTCCTTCTGAATCAACATATGCACTCATTTGTTCTAGTGTTATAATTTCGTATGTATGAGTCTTAGATGATGAGTCAATGACGCAATACACCAGAGGAGACAACCTTATCCTTGAGCATATAAAGTAAATGCTTCATACCATGTAGTTAGAGGATTGTCAAAGTGGCTCATTCTAGATTTTGACATGACCATGAGTTTGACTGGGTGATGAGATAATAGAACTCATTTGTTGTATAAACTTCTCTAGTGGTGAGATCAAATGTTGGTCTTCCATAAGAGATTTTTGGTCCTTTATATTCAATCTAGGCTTCTTTGGGGATAATCTGGTTTCATAATTATTTCAAATACATCATATATATATATATATATATATATATGACTTTGAGATTATTACTTTGTTTCAAGGGACATAGTAAAAGTCCTTATTCATGTATATTCTTCTCTTTGAGTATTCATTTGTCTCAATATAGAGATTTTGCTTTACTACTTGAAACATCATTGAAAAGTGATTTAAGGAAATATGTTATGCTAAAGCGCTTTATCTATTTTTCAAATAACAATTGCAGTCCTTGCGAGGAGTCTTTGACAATCCAGATTTTTAAAGAAATAACCAAAAAATAAAAAATATTCAAGAGCATGCCCTATATTAAACATTTTCCCTTGTATTTATAGCACAGAAGGATTTTTGCTCTTACACGGTAAAGTGTTCAACCAATAGATCAAGCTCTCATACCAATTGAAGGTGTTGGAAAAAACAAGAAAGTGATGGGTTGAATTTTATTTTCTAATTCTGAAAGATACTTAGATTTCCTTAAAATAAACATTGTTTTTAATCAAAATATTCAACTTACTTCTATAAAACAAGTTTAGACAAAGTAAGGTTGACTAATAAGAAACTAAGATGCACAAAATCGAAGATAAAGGAGACACAAATATTTTTATATTAGTTCACAATAAATTGTTGCTACATTTATCCCTCCTCTTATTGAGAGATGTTTTCTCAGTATAGCCTAGGACTTAATCCACTATTTCAATTAATAGCATACAAGTATTCTTTACTCTACATCTTCACGCTTTAAGTATTTTTCTCTATCCTCACCAAGCTATGGCATCTTTCCATTAAGAGTAAGAGTCTTGTTGTCACTATCGAGCTAATTTACATCAATTATGGTTTCTGTCTGAATTGACACAAAGTTTATTTTTAGGATTCTAACTCTCATTAAAACGATGTTAAAATTCAAGTCCTATATCAGTACTAGTGTGTGAGAATACTTTGATTGATTTACATCAGCTCTAATAACTCTCAATTGAGAGGATAATTCAGTCATACGTTTCGTTTGATGTGTTCATGGCTTTTTTCAGAATTTCTTCTTAACACAATCTATTTTTCATTCTCTCTCACCATTCTTAATGAACTGAGTGAATTCTTCTTAAATAGAGAGAGAAGAAGTGTCTGTTGAAGATATTATCATTGGAAAGATTCAATCATCATTTATGGTAGATCAGCCTTGAATATGAATCCATATATACCTTTGTGAATGTTTCTATGTATCTTGCTCACTTCATTAGAGGCTGGTGTTAGAGCACTAGAATTAGACTAACGGAGTGAGACGAAATTTTATTGTTCTTGTATCTTCGTCCAAACTGAAAAGGATATATCTTATATTAGAACACATACTTTGTAACGTTTGTCGTTGAACTACATAATGTAATACTTGTTATATTTGGACTTGCTCCATTAGTAGACTTACTTACTTGTTTATTAGATAATGATATTGTTTGTATTTACAATACTCAGATTATTATCTTTAATTTACTTGTAATTTATGCTACCTTAAAATAGATAGTTATTAATTTAACTTTTTATCTTCTAACTTAACTTGCACATTTAACAAATATATTTAGGGAATAATTGTTTTTTATTTGTTTATTTTGTTACGATCAAAATATCAACTAGAGTATTGTAGTTAACACCACTTTTGCAATAACATAATTCATATAAAGAGTTGTTTCCCAATCATTTTTCTTGCCAAAACATAGTGATTTTGACATCCCTCAATTAGACAGATACCAAATCCGCAAACAACCACAAATTAGAAAAATCAGTACCCACCAATAATAAATCTCTCCACCAAATTGAGTCCTTTTGAGAGACAATAGGGGCGACTTTATTTTAAATTTTAGGAGTTAAGGAGCCATAACTATGAGTCAATAGATTATATTACAGAGCTTTATGGTATTTTAACATTCTCTATTTCCATTTATTCAATAAAACATTGAAATCTTTCACGTTCTTCACACCATGATTTTTCCCTCTCTTTAATTTACAAACATTAGCTCAGCTCAACCAACATCAGTAATAATCGTCGAAAACAAAAGAAAGTGAGGGGTTGAATTTTGTTTTCTATTTCTGAAAGATACTTAGATTTCCTTAAAAAAAACATTGTTCTTAATCAAAATATTCAACTTACTTTTATAAAATAAGTTTAGACAGAGTAAAGTTGAATCATAAAGAACTAAGATGCAAGAAATAGAAGATAAAAGAGACTTAAATATATTTATATTAGCTCACAATAAATTGTTGCTACATTTATCCCTCCTCTTATAGCCTAGGACTTAATCCACTATTTCAATTAATAGCATCCAAGTATTCTTTACTATGCATTTTCAAGTTTTGAGTATTTTTCTCTATCCTAACCAAGCTATCGTCGTCAGAACCTTCTTCAACTTTATGGCATCTTTCCATTAAGAGTAAGAGTCTTGTTGTCAATATCGAGCTAATTTACATGAATTCTGGTTTTTGTCTGAATAGACACAAATTTTATTTTTATTATTCTAACTCTCATTAAAAGGATGTTACAATTCAAGTCCTATATCAGTACTAGTGTGTGAGAACACTTTGATTAATTTACATAAGCTCTAATAACTCTCTATTGAGAGGATAATTCAGTTATATGTTTCGTTTGATGTGTTCATGGCTTTTTTCATAATTTCTTCTTAACACAATTCATTTTTTATTCTCTCTCACCACTTTTAATGGTCAGCGTGAGTTCTTCTTAAATAGCGAGAAAAAGTGTTTGTTGAGGATATTACCATTGGAAAGATTTAATCACCATTTATGGTAGATCAGCCTTTAATGTGAATCCATATATATCTTCGTGAATGTTTCTATGTATTTTGCTCACTTCATTAGAGGCGGGTGTTAGAGCACTAGAATTAGACTAACGGAGTCAGAAAATGTTTTATTGTTCTTGTATCTTCATCCAAACTGAAAAGGATATAGCTTATATTAGAACCCATACTATGTAACATTTATCGTTGAACTAGATAATGTAATACTTGTTATATTTGGACTTGCTCCATTAGTAGACTTAGTTACTTGTTTATTAGGTAATGATATTGTTTGTATTTAAAATACTCAGATTATTATCTCTATTTTACTTATAATTTATGCTAACTTAAAATAGATAGTCATCAATTTAAATTTTTATCTTCTAACTTAATAAATATATTTAGGAGATAATTGTTCTTTATTTGTTTGCTTTTTTTATGATTAAAATATCAACTAGAATATCGTAGTTAACACCACTTTGGCAATAACATAATTCACTCCCAACCATTTGTCCTACCAAAACATAGTGATTTTAACCTCCCCCAATTTGACAGATACCAAATCCGCAAATATCCACAAATTAGAAAAATCAGTACCCGCCAATAATAAATCTCTTCACCAAATTGAGTCCTTTTGATAGACAACAGGGGCGAATTTATTTTAAATTTTATGAGTTAAGGAGCCATATCTATGAGTCAATAGATCATATTTCAGAGCTTCATGGTATTTTAACATTCTCTATTTCCATTTATTCAATAAAATATTGAAATCTTCCACGTTCTTCACACTAAGATTTCTCCCACTCTTTAGTTTACAAACATTAGGTCAGCTCAACCAACAAATCTTCTTGTTCTCCTCCACATATATTACATCATCATTTGTATACCTTTTCTCTAAATTAAGTGAACAGGTGTCCATCAAACGTTTTCTTTTGTAATACACTCTCCACATATTATTTTTCTCAAAATTACTCTACATCTCCTCTCCCCGCTGTCCAAAACACCACTCTCAAACTCCTTCGTCAACCACGAGCAGAAGCACAACTGCAGCACTTGTGACACTCTAAACTAAAATACTTTAGTAGTAATATTTTAAAATACTTTTCATAAGCAAGTTCATAATGGAGAGAAAATCACTAAAATAAAAGAATAAAAAAACCTTTCAAATTTTATTAAAAAAAATTAAAATAATAGTTTAAGGTATCAAAATAATGTTGAATTCTCTAATTATGATAATAATAAAAAAAAGTAAACTACTATTTTTTGACAAAAAGGTCATTATCATCCTAGTCAAAAGAGATAATTAATAAAAAATAATACTTTAATGTCAATACTTTTAGAAAAATATATTTTAACTCAAAGAATCGATAAAATACAATAGAAGACTCGTCACCGATATCACCTATGAGAGAATGGATCACCAACTGACAACCTAAAACTCATTTTTGCAAACGTGCACACACAAATAATTAAAGGGTGAGTTTTAAAATCATGTTAATAGTATAAAATAAGTAATGAGAACATGCAAGTAATCAACATAGAACTGTATCAAACACATCACGATATATCAAAATATTTAAGGAAATAATATAATATCATAACTTCAAAGTCACTCAAGAAAAATCAATATCTCACTATAACATTAAATCGTCTAATAGAATTATTATCATATTAGATACACATTAATCACAACAAAACTATCACAAGATAGTTCAATGCTATGCATGCATCTAAAAATTATATGATCCAGATATAATAGGTCTTTAGGACACTTTACCTTCTTCGATTTCCCTGAGCATTGGTCTTCCTTTTATAGGCCTTTAGGACATTTAATGATGGTCAAAAAGAGTTGTTGGTAGTGCTCTGGTCAGTCTTGGCCAAACACCAAATTAAATGTAAAAATTCTTCCAGCTTTTGAATATTCTAAGTTCTATTGATTGGACTTGGTTTCTTCATTCTTGGTAGCCTTCTCATGAGTTTTAATGATCATGTAATCTTCAGATATCTCTATTGATGTCATCAGATTAATATGCAATTTTGATTCTTGCAAAACAGGCTGAAGAATGATAGTAATTTGTTGCATAACGATTGTTGAACATTCTAGAGAATTTGTGATAATTATGGAAATTCAATTATTGTTCTGGAGATTAATAATTGATCTAGAGATTTAATCTTGATCATTATGGACATTTGTCTGATCGTTCTTGAGAGTGTTGTGATGTCTTTCATATCTCAAGATCGTTCGACGTTCTTGGCAGTCAGTCTAGAGAAAGACCAGTTTTATTTTATCTTGCTTGATTCATGATCTTTTTCTTTTGTTAGTCGAATTGTTTCTTTGACTGGAATTGATCATATTTGTTCCTCGTACAATACTGATAATATTAGTGTGAAATTCAAAATCAACATCTTCTTCTAATCAGTGTAGATTGATTGTTTTTGATGCTATCTTGATCATTCTTGGTCCTGGAGAACATTAATTCTCCGTTTTCTAGTTTTTGTCAAGAATGTTCTCCTTTCTTGTCTATTCAGAGTTTTGCCTTTTAAGTTGATTTATTTGTTTTGTTTAAATCTTATTTTTAATTTAATACACTCAAAAGCACAAATTAAATTAACATAACATTTAGAATTATAATTAACGTTATTAATTAACCTTTGTTTATTTTCATCAAAACTTAAATTGAGAGTTTGTATAAAATAAACAAATATAACATCAATAATTTATGTATAAAATCATCATGCCTAACAAGTATATATATATATATATATATATATATATATATATAATAAATCAATCATAATATTACTAATATTTTAAAATAATTATTTACAAAATAAAAAAATAAAATAGAAAATAGTCAGATATAATTAAAATGTAATCATGCACACACTTATCATTTATTCAAGCGCACAAAAAAATATTACCACTAATATTTAATGCATATTTACACGTAAAATCACTCAAAATCTTATTTTTTTAAAATACTCACACTAAAATACAATTATTTTTAGAATGATGAAATATGATATTTATAAAGTACTCATTAAGTCAAATATGTAAGCAATTATCAAACCATAAAAAACGTATACGTAAAGAAAATTAATCATAAAATTCATTTAATTTTTTTGTTTGCTTGACTTTTTTCTATTGATAAGATATCTTATATACAAAACTAAGAAAAAAAATACAATTATTTTGTTACTGTTATAAAATTTTAGTTTTTTTTTTCTTTTCAACTTTT
>JBBPBS010001045.1:2808409-2849430 GCA_037974835.1 Cicer judaicum | reverse complement strand
CAAACCATAAAAATTCATTTAATTTTTTTTTTTATTTATTTGACTTGTTTCTATTGATAAGATATCTTATATACAAAACTAAGAAAAAAATATTGTACAATTATTTGGTTATTTTTATAAAATTTTAGTTTTTTTTGTTTCTTTTCAACTTTTATATATATATATGAATGTGAGTTGTCAACAATATAAAACATTATACTCTTTTATCTATAGATGTAAAGAAATTTGTATATAACTTTTTTGAGCTAGACCTTGCGGATATAAATAATCCTTTATATATATATATGATTTATGAAAAAATAAGGCATTAAATTTTTATAAAATTCATATATGACATTCTAAATCTCAAGGACGGCTATGACATATGATCGTTAAGGTCAAATGACTGGAAAAATAGAGAAATTAAAATATGGACCACAGTCCACCATAGACAAGTACTTCAATATTTTTAAAACTCTAACGATTAATATGTCATCTCTTATAAAAGTAGACATAAATAGTGAATTAAATGATATCGGTTTGATAAAAATAAAGAAAAAACATGTGCTTCATATTTTTTTTATAAATATATATGTTGTATTAAATCGATATAAATTAAATTACCGTTTTATTTACAAAGACGATGATGACCATGAACTGATACTTTTTAAAAGTATTGATGATTGTCGTTAAATTTTTTAATGATTTTTAAGTTTACGATGGAAGACTTATGAAAGTACTTACGATGGAAGATTTATGAAAGTACTTTCTTCAACTGCTTTTACAATCTCGTCAACTCGATCTGACTCATATATATCTGTGTCGAAATCAGTTGAAGCATATGTTGAACCATTCTCAAAATTAATGTTTCCTTTTGTTTTTTCTCACCATGTCGTATCCAACATGTATAACTTTGATCAATTATATGTCATACTAAATGTCCTTCCAATTCATCTTCTCTAACGCGCTTTCTAAAACAACATTTTAAACAAGGACAAACGACTCTATTTGGATTTTTTGCATTCTTCACTGCAAACTCAACAAACTCATTCACTCCATTTTCATACTCTTTTGACAATCGATTGGAAGACATACATTTTCGCTCCATATTATATGACCTATATAAATGCAGTTACACAAATAATAAGTTATTGATAACATTATACCAATATATAGTACACATATCTAATATTGAAAATTGAAACCAAGGTCCAAGTCTGATTTCAAAATAGAACAGATCAACAAATTTCAAAAAAGAATAGGTTTTATATGATTTATTATGTAACAATTTATTAGTTTTAGTGACAACAACAAATTAATAAATACAATACCTAAGACAACGTATTCAATTTTTTTAAAGGAGGAGCAGTAAATGGGCGCATAGTACGTAGAGGAGAGGAAGGTTCTCAGAGTAGAGGAGATGAGGGTTCGTAAATTTATTTTAAATTTTATTTTATTTATTTAAAGTAAATGATTTTTATTTAAAGTAAATGATTTTACAGTGCTTGCGTAATAAGCGCTCTAATAGGTCCTTTAATTATGTGAACACTAGTGCAATTAAACCTTATTACATCGGTTCCTATGTACATGTTAGATTGGTTATTTGTCCGATCTAACATCAAGCGTTGTAATAAATAGTTAATTATTAAATCAGCTAAAATGACAGATGTTACAACTCAATTCAAAATTGATTTATTAGATCGGTTAAATTTGAACCAATCTAACAAGTCAATTTAAAATTGATTTATTACATTGGTTAAATTTGAACCAATCTAACAAGTCAAATTCAAAATTGATTTGTTAGATCGGTTAAATTTGAACCAATCTAACAAGTCATATTCAAAATTTAACTAAATTTCATACTTCCTTCATTATAGCAATTAATAAATCAACTAAATATAAATTGCATCTTAGCATTGTTACATCAAATAAGTAGAACCAAAACACTAATGTAATTATAGACATAATCGAATTGAACGTGCCCCAAGGAGTCACATGATGGCATCAACTATGTTGACAATACATTATACTTAACATGAAAATACAAACAAATCACAAGTGTGGGTATATATAAACGATAGTAATAATATTAATAATCATAATTAACACAAAAAGAAGGGGGGAAACTGACATTGATAAGTGTCATTTGTTGATTGTACAAGCGCTGGATTCCCCAAATTGAACTATTACAACTTTTTGGCCAAATCATAAATTTTTAACCCACAATACCATTTTGTAATAGCAAGATACCTCATGTGCAGCATAAATTTCACTGTTAAAATCAACCTCTTCGCCACAGACCTCCAGTTAGTTCCCTTACAGCCAAGAGATCAACTCTCTCGGCAACCTCTCTCTTCAAAGTTGAAGCATCTACTAACTATAGAAGAACATACAAATCAAAAGCACACTAGATACATATAGAAAACTAATAAAACGTTGGTAAGGAAAACATTAATAAAACAAACTATAACAAAAATAAAAATAACTTATAACTAACGAGCCACAACGTCATATTGTTTGAAGCAAGGTAAAACATTAATTCTAAGGGGAAAGCAAAAACTAGTGAAGAATTTAGTGATCTTAAAGTGAAGAATAAAAAGTATAAACTTGAGCATATATACCTTGATTTTCTTAAGCAAATCATAACCTGTGATGTTAGGCATACAATAATATGTTATTACAAGGTTCACATTCACTTCCTACAAACATACAAAAGTCCAATTTCAAGAACAATTTGCCTATTCACTCATTGTTATATGGCTCATAGCTATCGACTTACTTAGATTACTTGAATTCATATTGGAAGCCAAACGGCTATTGGAACTAGATTTATGAGAATCTTCAACTCTTAATCAACAATTAGAAGTCAGAACATGGTATTGAACATGACAAGAGTTAATGCATACAAAAATGATAACCATACTTGACTTTTAGATGGAGAATAGGGTGTTTCTTCCTTTAAACTAAGATCCCCCATGGAAATTCCTGTGCCAATCACATGTGACCATTAATTAAGAAAAATATGACCCAAAAAAAAAACAATATGTGGAAAATCAGAAACCATAGATGATTATAAATTTATTGTTCTTTTAAACTAAAATATATTTTAATCAATTATCAGCAACATATAAATGAGCCTTTATCATTTACACCAATATACTCACTTTGTTTAAAAGACACTTTTTTCTGTACTATGATCATAACCAATAAAAAACCAACAAGACCAAGTGAAATATACAAAAATTTATAGAAAACACCAAGTTCATCACTCTGTTTAACAGGTTTTTTGTACTTCGGGAATATACTTTGTTAGTTGTTCAATACTAATTTTTGAATTAGAATCATATTAAGAATTGAATTAGCAAATCATATCAATTAACATTTATTGTATTTATTCTACATGTTATTATAAATAGGGGAATGAAAAAAATAACACCTGCTAACATATTTTTTCACATGACTTAAATTTCCTAGGTACATAAAAAATAACACCTGCTGTCATGTCATGAGTTTTGGTTTTACATCGTTCAACATGACAGTTAATTCTTTTGTACGGATATTATTTGGAAAAATTTATCAATAGCAAAGTTACTGAGATTTTCACCTAATATGTTATAGGCACCTTTACAAATAGGAAAACATATATCTCCAAAGGATTTTTTTATGAATTATCATACCTTCAATATGACTAAAAGTTGCATTAATTGCAGCAAGCCATTTATCTCTTTCACCTTGCATACGTTCTATAAGCATTCTCCGGTTATGATCCTCGGTCAATTTTGCCTCATGGGCTCGCGCTTCAGCCTCTGCCATTTTCTTAACTCTAATGGTTTCTCTTTCTATTTCAGCTCTCTCTCTCTTAGTCTAACGCTTCTGAGATTGAATCTCTTCTTCAGTAGCCTGTCTTGCCTGCTCCTTTCTTACGGAAGATTCCTCTTCCATCTTGACCAACTCAACATTATGTTGCCTTTGATCTTCATGTACTGTCTGCGAATGAAATCTTTGGATAATGACAACTATTTTATGTGAAATAATTTAGTCCTAAAAAATTTAAATTTTGGAAAAGTTCAATTTACATAGGGCTCCGATCATCATAAAATTTACCCACAATTAGACTACTCTATGAAACTTAAATCATAAATCCTATTACTACGGTGTTTTGAACACCCAGAAAAGCATGGAAATAAATTTCAGGAGTGGTCAAGTAAATTATTAACTAAAGTCATAGGTTTCTAAAACAAAATTTAAGGTTGTATTGTATGTTTCTTATCCTGAAGAAAAAAAAATATCTAGTGCCTACAATAGAACCTAAAGGAAAAAAGAATTTAGAAACCATATGATAAGGTCAAGCTCAGCGTGATTTTGCTTATATTTCCTAACTAAATTCAACAGTATCAACACTATTAAGACTTCTTCCAAGGAAGAAGAATGTTTCTAACATAAATTAAATGTAAGAACTGCCTTAATTCACATATATTCAATAAAAAGAGTTTTATGGTTGTTTATTTAGCCTCCTGCACCTGCATTCTTTTCCTTGCCAATTCATCTTCATATCGCAACACCTGATCCTGCCTCTGGGCCTTTTCTTGTTCTAGATTCCTTTGTTCTTCAATCACTTTACGCAGCCTATCCTGCAACGAAAAATTTATTCGGCACAATAAACCAAGAGTGAGATTTAAGAAGCACGCAAGTTTTCAATACTATCTGATCATTGTCAATTAGCTATTTATTGCACTTATGGCCTAGAGGGAGAGCGATGGTGAAAAAAAGCATGATAATAATTAAAATATATATAGGGATAGCTTAGTTCAAAAATATAACAATTGCAAAGGAAATAAAACGTTGACAAAGTAGTCAGTGAGAACTAGCCTCCTCATTGCCAGTTGTTTAAGCATGACTATACCAGGTATTTTATTCTAATTTGAGCTAGTTTCCCACTTTACTGAAAATGTTAGTAGCAATTGGTAGTTACATACCCAACTATTTTTACAAACTTTTGACGAAGTAAAGTAAAGCACATCTTAAGCAAAATAGAAGCAAGAATATATAGCAATATATAATGCGCCATCTATCAACACCAGCATAAAAACTACTAGATATAAAAGTTCAGAAAAAATATTTTATAAATGATCACTTACAATATCTCCTTGAGCCTGAATAAGTTCATAATGAACGTTTTCAGCTTCAAGCTCGGCAAGGCGAGTTTTTTCCTATTTATGCATTAAATCAAACACTGGAAAGACAACTGAAATATATCACCAAACTATAATGATAACCCTTCTCAAAGCAAAGAACATGAATTATTCATTCATTTTTGAGATTATAACAAAAAAATTCAGATAAAATTCCAGAACCAAAATTTAAAAAATTAAAATTATAAAAACCTTTTTAGCATGGGTAGAATTATTGATTTCATGGAGAGCTTTGGCACCTCTTTCTAACGATTCAGGATCAAAACCCGACTTCTTAGAATCCTCCGGCGGTGGAGACTCCGACTTCTTAGAAAAATGTTGCACCGGACCAACTCGTTGCCGACGATGAAGGCTGATTCACGTTTTCACGATTCACGATTCAGATTTCACTAAAGTATGAAGGTTAAATGTGGAACAATGAAAACGTTTTCACAGGTAAGACGCATGTGTTTAATTTGTGGCTGGGTTTGATGAAGAACGAAGGTAAAATGATGAAAAATGGGTTTGGATTCGCGGGTGACTCATTTGTGAGTTTGTAGAACAAAGAATGAAGAACAAGGATGAAGAGGCAAAATGAAAGGGTACGCATGCATGATTTCTTATTCTTTGGTTAATTTAGGAATTTTTTAAAAAAAAAAAAATACTTGTTAGATCGGTCTAATAAAACAGATCTAATAAAATTTGTAATAATAACAAATATTTTACCGCCTTTTTTTTCTTGCATAGCTTTTTTTTATGCAGTTTTTATTTTTATTTTTAATATGTATGTTAGTTCAGTTCAATTAGAATATATTTAATAAAATTTACTATAATAATAAATTTAGTATAATTTTTTTTTTGTAGTTTTTTTTTAATGTAACTGTTAGAACAGTTCAATTAAAACAGATCTAACAAATTTGCCACCGCATTGTTTATTATATTGGATGTATAACAACCGATCTAATATCGACGATGTAACAAGGTTAAAATGTACTAGTGGAAAGCGCAAGTTTTTTACAGCGCTTATATAAAAAGTGCTCTAATAGGTCATTTAATTATATGAAAGTGCAAGTCTTTTACAGCGCTTGTCAAAAATGCGCTTTAAAAGCTATGAAACATAAGGTGAGAGCGCTATATTTTACAGCACGTGTTGAAAGCGCTCCAAAAGCGCTGTAAAACATTATGTTAGGACGCCTCATTTTACAGCGCTTTTGTAAAAGTGCTGTAAAAACCTTGTAAATATTATGTGCAAGCGCCATGTGACCTTATATGACCCTACAACAACGTTTTTCCCACAACGTTTGTCAAAAATACGCTATTATATCTTCTGTTATTTTTAAAATATTATACAGCAACCCTTGTATTTAATAAACAATATAAAAGACACAATATAAAAGACGCGTTATAAAATGTCATTTTTGATGTAGTAAGTGATTATTCCATTTAGAGTAGCCATCACATATTTTTGCAGGAACCAAATAATTTCATATATATATTGAAATATTATTGGTGGATACTCGTATGCTTTTTAGATACTTTGAGAGAAAAAAAGTAAAAGAAATATAGTGTAATATGTATTATATGTTAAGGATGTAATAAAGAAAGAGACAAAAGAGAAGGAAAATAGTAACGTTGATATAAATTTTTTAGATATATATTCTCTAGCAACTTCCACACTTTCCACTATTCCTCAAAACTCATTTTGAATATACACAGAACCCCATAGTAGCAACATTTTCCCTAAAATCCACCCAGTAATTTGCAAAAGCCAAGTTTCAATGCAAGAAATTCATACCAACGGTGGTAGAAATCTTTTCGTCGATGACAGAGATAGAAGAATGAGAACTAACTACCACCACCAAAATCATCATGCTTTGAAGTGTCCACGTTGTGACTCCTTCAACACCAAATTCTGCTACTACAACAACTACAACCTCTCTCAACCTCGTTACTTCTGCAAGAACTGCCGTCGATACTGGACTAAAGGCGGCGTCCTTCGTAATGTCCCCATCGGCGGTGGTTCTCGCAAATCAAAGCCTTCAAAAAACAATAACTCATCTTCCTCCACAACTCCACCAGCAACCACACCAAAATCACCACCACCGGAAGACAACTCCAATTCTCACTCCAGCAGTGAAAGCTCCACCTTCACCACCCCCACTGCTACCGCGGAGGCGAAGACTCCGATATCGAACGCTACATCGAAGGTGCTTTCCGTTAACTCTGCTTCGAAACCGGAACAAGTTGGTAGCTTCACCAGCCTTGTCCCTTCAACTTTAACAAACGACGCGTTTTCGTTTGGGTTTGGAAATAATGTTCTCGATGCGTCGTCGTTTCGGTTCGGCGTTAGTCATCAACGAGGGGATGATCAGGTACATGTGGCACAGGGTGGAGACTCGTTGGGTATATGTCAGTGGCAGCAACAGAGCAGTTATCAACGGACGTCGTTGCTGGATCATCAGCAGTTATCAAATGGATTTGGACCGTTGGATTGGCAAGGTGGTGCGGGTAATTGTTTGTTTGATGTTCGTGATATCGTTGATCAGTCTTGCTGGACACACCCTCACTGGTCTCATCATGTTAATCCGTCTTCTCTCTTTCATCTTCCCTGAATAAGTAGTGACAAATTTCTATTTTTGTTTTTTAACTTGAGAAAATAGCAAAAGAGTATTTTGCCAAAATTAAAGTTTTTAAAAAAAGTGAAAGAGAGCCTGGAGGCTTTTGTTATAATTAATTATTACAAGATGTAATGTAATTTGCTTTTGTGGTGATTAAGCTTGAACTTAGAAATGTTGTTTTTTTTTTGACTGCTTTAATGTATATTATTGTGTAATTTGTTATATGATATGATTTAGTAAGAAAAATAGGAATTTTTTTTTCAAAGGTAAACAGAAATCTTATTTTTATTGTTAATAAAAGGCTCAAATATATTTTTTATTTTTAAGATGTTTTATCTTTTTTTTTTCTTTCATTTTGATCCCTTGAATTATACTAATGTAAAAAACTTTCATTTTCAAGTTATTTTGTTCTATTTTAATCTTTTGAATTACAAACGTGAAATATTTTTCATTTCAATCAGTTTTTTTGTTGGAGTTTGTAAAATATGTTCTACTTTAGCATAATGTTACGGCAAATAAGCGTCTAACATGACAAGTAGAAAGAATTACAGAAACATTTGAGAGACCCAAACAAAAATATGCTGAATGAATTAAAGTATGTAGCCGAATCAACGAGAAATCTAAAGTTTATTTATAAAAATTAACAAAATAGAATAAGAAAATATAATTGGCCAATAGTGATATTTAAAATGATTTAAGGGCCAAAAATATAATTTAGTTATTTATATATAATATTATGTATATAATTTAGTTATTTATATATAGTATTATGTAGATAATTTTAGTTTTAATCTTTAAATGTAATTAATTTCCTTTGAATCATCTGTTCAGATCCACATTTCACCTGTTGTATGTATATGTACATCAGTAATAATAATTTATTTTTGTAAATGAAATATTATTTTTATATAAAGAGTAAAATTTCAATATCAGGATTTTTTATAATTCTAAAATCACATTAAAAGAAAATTTCCTACTTTTTAAATCTTATTGATCATCACGGCTATGACTAATTGAAGAAAAAAAAATATTTAGATGCAATAAGGTTGCATCCTATGGATGTGATCTGGTTTTAAATTTTTTTTTCTCTATTTAACAATTGGAAAATTATTATTTAATAAATTAAAATAATTATGATATTTATAAAAAAATAAAATACTATTAATAAAATAAATACATTAAATTGAAGAAAAAAATGTGGTTGATTAGATTTACTTAAACAAATAATGTGTTATATTATTTTAAAAACTCATATTTTATAAATAAATTTAATTTATTTTAACAATTATATTATATTTTGTAGATAAATTAATAACTTAATTATATTTTATTTTCAATTATCTCCTATTTTTTCTCCGGATCTAACAAATAAAAATAATAATTATAATAATAATAATAAAATCATATAAAATACATCAAAATAAAATACTAATATTAACAATATATTACTTATTATTTTACTTAATCATTAAATTACTTTATTATTATCATTATTTATATTATTTTTTTAATTATGTTGCTATTTTATCTGCAAAATATTATGAAGACGTTCTTTATTTTGGCACATCAATCACGTTTGATGTTATGAATTTGATATTGTTGGAGATGAAAATATGAGTTTATTTGAATATTTGAGTTATACAATTAATGAAATTTAGATTATATTGAATATGATTATCAATTTTATGGGTTTTTGTTTAAAAATTATGATAAATTTTTGTAGAAGAATAAATAACATTGTTGTTATTTTAAAATATAAAAGATTAAATTATCATTTAAAATTAAAATAATATTATGAGTGTTATTTAACCTATAATATTTTTTATTTTCTTAGATATTTATACAAATATCTATAAAATTAGTTATAAATGGATGTATCCTTGAAATAAAAATGTTTGCACATATGTACTTAAATAATGAAGGCTAAGTAATGAATTTAAGTCTTCTAAAATAAGTAATTTTTTAAATATATAAAATTAATAACATCAATTATTTATTTACAAATTAAAAGTAGATTGTATATCTATCTATTTAAAAAAATCATGATTTTATTGAAATAATCTTATTTTTTTCATTTTACACATTAATCATTTTAGGATTCATTTATTAGTCGTAATAGAATAAAAACATGATATTATGTAAAACGTAATAGAAATAAGATAAGATATCAATAAGAATGATTATATCATATGTTTGTTTGATGTGTTTATAATAACAAATAAATAAACTATAATATTGAATATTAATTATATGCTAAAACAAACAAATAATATTTCTAGTCTTGATGTAGACTAGTTTTGGAACTTTTAGTGTGTTTGAGATACATGTCGATCCGCACTATTAATGGCTATTAATAGTGTGACGCGTCATGGCGTGCATGTCGATTATGACTGTAATCATGGCATGATCTTAGCTTATGGAAGTATTTAATAAAATAAAAATGAAATAAAACATAAATAGAAGGATATTAATTTGATATGTCTAAGATTTTCTGTCATTTTGAAAGAGGAAAGAAACAAGGTGGGGACAGCATAGTAGTGAGAGGTCACACTCGCGATGATGGCTCCACGTGGCGGTAGCGATGTTGTTACGAAGGGTCTAAAATGCAAAGTGGGAGACGTAGACTTGGAGTGACAAGACATGATCGTGATGTGAGGGGTAGTCTATTGTTGTGGCTTATAGTAACTTATTTTTGGTGTTGGAAGTGATGTTTGGGTCGCATAGATGCAAAGCAGATAACAAATTATGCAAAATAATCACCATGGAGTGGTGGAGATGAAGACACGCTAGAAGATATTTGACACATTTCAAAAAAAAAAAAAAAAAGAAAAATATTTGACACAAAAGGGTGCTCATAGTTTGATGGTGTGGCAACTAGTCCCGATAAACAAGGTTTGTTGTTATTGATGGTAGTGTGTAGATGGGTGGGACGGTGGGACCTTGAGGTTATGTAATGTTGCTACTTGCTAGTGCGTTTATGCATTATTTGCCTCTCTTCAAAAGTTCAAAATGGAGCAAGAAACAGGGATTTGGATTTGCTACTAATAGACCGTTGGATTAATCATTTGGTTCTTATTTTACCATTTGTTCCATCTGTAAATTTTGAAGACAAAAATACTCTTTCTCTTTTTTGAGCTTCAGTAATTTTTAGATCGTAAAATACGATATAAATATAATATTATATTAAAAAATAATGACGTTCGCGTTTTTTTTAATAAAATTAATTTATAAAACTATGAATACCATTTTGTATCTCGTCTTTTAGAATTCTATCAAATTTTAGCATAAGATTTGGATTTTTTTCAAATAAATTTAATTTTTGGATACTTTTATGTACAATTTTATTTTTTAATTTTTTTTATTCAAATTAAATACAAAGATTGTATAATTTTTCTAGAAATTCATTTAGATGAATTAAAGAGATAACAAATATGCAATAAAATTAAAATAAAACATACAAATAAAATTATCTAAATCGATCATATTAAAATAAAATTAGCTATTTGAAAGATCTTGTACATGTGTAGATGATTATTGCAGCTCCATCTAGCCATGAACTTATATGCTATCCTATCAAAACGCTCTGTTGCCTCTACAATTTCTCTCAAATTTGTTGTTGTAACTCCATCAGTCTTTCACACTTCTCAACTCTAGCGTTAACTTTGAGATACGAGAAGACCCTTTTTGAAGCGTGTGTATAATTATCTAATTTTGGCTCAAAATTAATATTTGGTAGTTGTACACTATATAATTAACCTAAACTCAATAATATTTCATGAAACAACTAATTTGAACTTCTTGGAGACTCAATTATATAAACAATATTGCTACCAACACTCCCCCATTTTGCTATTCACACCCCTCAAAATTTTAAAAAAATCAAAATGTCCAAAATACTTCTGTCATCAATATTACACATTTATTATCTCATAACTCATTTTTATCAAATTTCATCACACCTCACTAACTCACATACAAAAATCATCAAACCTCATTAACCCATACTCAAAATCATTAAAAAGTTACGTCATTCACTAATAACCTACAACACACCAGTTTGATCATCACATTGTGGTTAAAACTACATAAAAAGGTATGTTTGTTGCTCTGATTTTTGGTTCGTATTTTTTTTGGAAATTTGGGGATTTTACGTGAACTCAGTTCACGTACGTTATGTTGTTACGTGAACTGAGTTCACGTATGTATAAAAAAAATAAAACTTTACGCAATCTGAATTCACGTAAACGTACGTGAACTCAAATTGCATAATTAATGGAGTTTGAAACCTAAATCCACATATTGTACGCATTCTGAATTCACGTACGTTTACGTGAATTAAGTTCACGTACGTTTACGTGAATTAAGTTCACGTATGTAAACTGAAATTGCGTACCCCACAGGATTTGAAAAAAATTTGGTACGTGAATTGCAATTCACTGACGTTTACGTGAACTCAGTTCACGTAGGTTTACTAAATTTCAATTCACGTAAACGTCAGTGAACTGAGTTCACGTAAACGTCAGTGAGCTGATTTCACGTAAACGTCAGTGAACTGAGTTTACGTATGTTTTAAAAAATTTGAAAATTTATTTTTTCGTTTGTTCTGAATATAGATAAATGGACCAAGGGGAATACAACAGTGATGAAATGTATGGAGGTTTGGAACCTGATTTTGAGGATATGAATGACTATTTGAAACGTGATTTCGATGAAAGGTATGATGATTTTGATGCAATGAATGACACTATGAACAAGGGAGGTGAAGATGTTATGGTTGATTTGACTGATTTATTTAGCACCGACATGATGTTTGATACGCGAGATGATTTATTAAAATGGGCTAGAAATGTTGGAAGGGAAAATGGAGTTGTCATTGTTATTTTTAGATCTGAAAATGCGACAGCACGACCAAGAACAAAGACACAATTAATTCTTGGTTGTGAAAGAAGTGGTAAATATAGACCTTGGAAGAATCCTAAACCGATGAGGAGTACTTGGAGTAGAAAATGTGAATGTCCATTTAGATTGAGACGTACACCATCAAATGTTGGTGATGGATGGTATGTGCATGTAATATGTGGTGTTCATAACCACGAATTGGCCAAAAAACTAACTGGTCATGCTTTCTTAGGCCGATTGTCTCAGGAAGAGAAAGTTGTACTTGGTGATATGACGAAAAATATGATCAAACCAAGAAACATATTGATGACAATAAAAGATCATAATGTTACAAGTTTGACGATAATAAAACAAGTTTACAATGCACGTCAAGCATATCGTTCATCACTTAGAGGTAATAAAACAGAAATGCAACATCTTTTGACATTGATGGAACGCGACAAATATGTCTATCGATATAGGAAGGTAGATGATTCAAATGAGCTGAGAGATATCTTTTGGGCTCATCCAGATGCTATCAGTCTTGTAAATAATTTTCAAATAATATTGATTTTGGATAGCACATACAAGACATGTAGGTATTGAATGCCATTACTTGAAATTATTAGTGTTACATCTACAGAAATGACATTTTGTGTGGGATTTGCTCTGAACGTGCTGATAATTTTACATGGGCACTACAAATGTTGAAAGAACAGATTACAGGTGGTGAAGTTAAAGTAATTGTTACTGATAGAGATCTTGCTTTGATGAACGCAGTTGAATGTGTTTTTCCAAAGGCGGTCAATTTATTATGCTTGTTTCATGTATGCAAAAATGTCAAAGCGAAGTGCAAGATGACTGTTTTTCCAAAAAAGAAGCAGGTGCAAATAATGGAGGCATGGGAGGCTCTTGTTTACAGTTATGATGAGACTCAGTACTACATGAATTTGGCTAACTTTGAAGGAATTTGTAGTAGCTCTTCTATCTTTAATGATTATGTACATGACCAGTGGTTAATTCCTCACAAGGAAAGATTTGTAGAGGCGTGGACAAATAGAGTTATGCATTTTGGGAACACTACAACACAAAGGGGTGAGTCGGCGCACTGGAGTTTGAAACGGATATTACAAGATAGCATTGGTGATATATGCAGTATTTGGGAAACCATCAATAGCATGATTGTATTACAATACAGTGAGATAATAGCAGTTTCAGCTTTACTTGGAATGGGTGAGAACTTTTGGGCATTCATTCGCCAAGAGTGTGTGGTAGAGCTTCAAGAATTCATGTCTCATTACGAGATAATTTTTTGTGGACAAATTTTTGTTCAACAACTTATACACAATGTATATGTTGAACATGTTGCAACTTTGGATAATTGGATGACACTTAGGGATGGGAATAGGCTAGGCCGTTCGTAGGGGCCTATGGCCTGGCCTATTTAATAAAAAGGCTAGGTTCAAGCTATTTTTAAAGCCTATTTATTTAAATAGGTCAGGCTCAGGCTTATAAAAAATCCTGTTAGGCCTAACAGGCCGGCCTATATATATTTATTATTTATTAATATTATTTTTTATTATTATATTAATAATATTATTTTCGATTTTAAATTCTATCAATTAGGCAATCACTTACTAATCATTCCATATTCAGTAGTGTTCCATATTCGATAGCAGTTCTATATTTGGTAGTCGTTTTATATTTCGTAACTGTTCAATTAGTCAATCACTTAGTAGTTGTTCCTTATTTGTTTAAGAAGTAATAATGGATTCGTTTAAAAAGGCTTTTAAAAAGGCTTCCAAGCCAGGCCAAACTATTAAAAAGGCCAGGCTTAGGCCGAAAAAAAAGCCTATGATAGGCTGTAGGCCAGGCTTAGGCCGAAAAAATAAATCGTAGGCCAGGCTCAGGCCTTTCAAAGTCTGGCCTGGCCATTCCTATTCCCACCCCTAATGACACTTCCAGAAATAGGATATGTGATTGCTTCGAAATTTAATTTGGTTTTTGTCGCATTATCACTTAACCAATCAGAAACATTTTTCCCACTTAGAAGTCCGCCACCAACACCTACTTCAGATCATCGTATGATAGTTATTGCATTTGTTAATAACTGTCATTTTGTGCAGGTATTTAATTTTTCACTTACATAGTTATTCCCATTTTATGCATTTGTTAACATTTAATGTCATATTTAATAAATTATAAATTTATTATTTTAACAGATTTATTTAAAGCCAAATTCTCTTATACCACCACCAAGTAATTTGTGGAGAAAATATTGCACAGAAGAAGCACGTCAATGGGAATTTATTTACAATTATCGCATTCAACATTGGTTGAAGATATTTCCATGCAGTATAAACGAATATGTTGTAAAGTAGATGGATATGTATAGATGAATATTTGTAAACTAGATGGATATGTTACAATGAATATGTTGTAAAATTAAAATATTTCCATGCAATATAGATGAATATCCAACATATCCAAAAGTACGCAAAAACTACACAAAAGTACACAAAAACTAAAATATCCAAAAGTACACAACTAAAATATCAGTTTCAAAAGTACCCAAATATTACAAAAATACCATGTTCGAAAACATTATAAATAAATCCTATGTCCTTCTATTTCTTCTACGATATGGTACTATGTTCGTCCAATCTCTACCACCACCCCTCTGACTTCGCAGTAACAATTTCTATTGCTCGACGCTGTGATAAAAAGTAAATTAAGTATCAATAATAAAATAAATTAAATATGAATAATGAAATAAATTAAATATCAATAATGAATTAAAGTTGTTGTAACTATAGTAATAAACATGTGTAAGTGAGTTAAAAATGCCTTGTAGCAATTATTGGAAAAAAAAATTGTAGTAGAAAATAAAATGTCAACAGCAAATAAAGTGTCGGTATAATCTTTTATAGATATTTTAATTAGTACGAACTAGTAAATAATTATGTTGTTAAAAACATATTATAGCGACATAAAAAAAGAATATACTTTTGTTGGATTTATTCTAGAAAATTATCGACAAAAATTATTATTATCGTACAATAGAATAATTTTAGAGAAGGAGATTTAAACAACATATTGTGATAGGAATGTTAAGATTTAATGTTTTTACATTGTTACGAGATATTTATATAACAATAATACTATTCACACCCCCATATTGCTATTCACACCCCTCAAAATTTTAAATATTACAAAAAGGATCAAAATGCCCTTCCCTTTATTTCATCTTCTTCTTCATAACCTCACTTCTTCATCTTCTTCATAACATTAACATTACTTCTTCATAAACAAACCCTTGACAGAATCCACCATTTTCATATTCATCATCAATCATCATCCACCATTTTCATCAAACATCTTCATCAATCATCAATCATCATCAACCAAGTTCAAGTAAGTAATTATCATTGTTTGTTTTTGTTGTTATGTTGGTTTGTTTTATCTATTATCGTTGTTTTTATATGTTGTTATGTTGTTCTGGGTTGATGAAGAACAACCACCGTTTTTCCCTAAACCTAGAAACGTACGTGAACTCAGTTCACGTACGTTCAAAAATTTACATAAACCCAGAAACGTACGTGAACTCAGTTCACGTAAGTTCAAATTTTTTCAAAAACCCAAGCCTTACGTGAACTCAGTTCACGTATGTGTACGTGATTTCAATTCACGTACACATACGTGAATTGAGTTCACGTAAGGTTTGGGTTTTTGAAAAATTTTGAATGTACGTGAACTGAGTTCACGTAAGGTTTGGAAAATTAGTTTACGTAAACATACGTGAACTCAGTTCACGTACACAACTTTTAAGGATCCAAATAACCCAACAAAGCTATTTTCCACTTCAAATTCAATTGTTTCTGTTTTTTTTCTTCTTCTTCTTCACTATGACATGAAACCCTTTGTTATTTATTATATGAAACTGATTATCTTGGAGATAGCAATTGTGTTTGTTTTGCATCAATATTTTACAACATCAAAGCCTTGAAATCATCGAAAGCATGTGCTAAACATGACAATATACTTGTTGATTCTACAAAACAAAGTTTCTCATGAAACCAAACCATCAAATAAAAAGTTTATAATAAGTGATTTCTGGAATTTTGAAAATTGATTTACTTAATTCAGAAATGATTTACTCTTTACATTTTTTTAAATGATTTTCGTTTTGCAGATATGGTGCGCACTATGTATACTGATAGAGAGGGTCGTGTTAGACTTAATGAGGGTACTTCTAATGCAGAGTCTAATGCAGACGGTCATCGTATTAGGCCAACTGCTTCTGCAAGGGCACAACGGCGACGAGTACAGTAGCAACAGGAAGAGTCCCAACCTGAAGCCCAACCTGAACCCCAAACAGCTGATATAGATGAACCTCCACAGGATGTTGGCTATCCTGGTGGTCCGGTTGATAGTTCTGTCCTTAGGACATTTGGCGATCATGTTGCGACTCGACTCTGGGATGGCGAGGTAATTTTCTCAATCAAATTAAGTTAAATAATTTTTTAAAAAAAATTTATGTTTAACATTTATTTTTAACTTATATTTTTCACTTAAATAATGTCAGGATCAGGGAGAACTAAGGGTGTTCAGCAATGGGAAAAAATTAAAAGATGTTGTTATTAAAGAGGAAGAGGTTGAACAACTAGTTAAAAGCTCGGGATTGTATTCATTAATAAAATGCAGCTATGAAATGATCGACAAAGGGATTATTTATGCATTCGTAGAGAGGTGGCATTGTGACACCAATAGCTTTCATCTCCCTATTGGTGAAATGACGATTACATTGGACGACGTGTCATCTCTATTGCATATTCCCATTACTGGTGCATTCTTCAGTGTTAATGTATTTAACAAGGATGAAGGTGCAGATATATTGGCAGAGCTTCTTGGAGTTAGTCACGGTGTTGCTTATGCTGAATTTAATGTGACGCGGACAGCCACAGTTAGGTATAGTTGGTTACTTGACGTATACAATTAGCATTCTCAGGAGCAGCATTGGCAGATGGCTGCGAGAGCATATCAATTATTTTTGGTCGGTTGCACACTCTTCAGCGATAAGAGTGCCTATGCAGTTAGTGTTGCCTATCTTGAGTGCTTCTGAGACCTTAATTCTTGCGGGGGATATGCATGGGGTGCAACTGCTCTTGCTTATTTTTATGACAATCTTCGAGAAGCCAGCATGCATCAAACCAGATCTGTTTCAGGGTATCTGACACTTTTACAGGTAAACTGTATAATTGTTTATTTTGTTTATAATTTTTATTAATACTGATGCTAAACTAATGATATGTTATTATATATGTGCAGTCATGGGTCTATGAGCATTTTCCTACATTATGTAGAGACTGTTGTAGACTTTCTCCTAGTTACGTTGAAGACTATCCTAGAGCACTTAAATGGAAGCCTAAAAGGATAAGGGTTTGGTTCTTCCATTTAGGAAAGCTCTTGATGAGATTGATGTTGACGAGATCTATTGGACACCATATGAGGAGCATCGACTGAAGCGGCCTTTTGAAGATGTATCTTTATTTCGAGGGTGGATACGTTGGGGTTGGAAGATGTATGCTCATCTACCAGACAGAGTATTACGACAATATGGCCATGTCCAAACCATTCCTAGCTCACCGTTAGAGGTAATGGGTCAGATGACCACACCAGATGAGGTGGACATAATGTTTACGCAATATGTTGTGCATGTAGTGGATGTTGGCGCAGTTGTGCAGGGACATGTAGTCTGCTCGAATGATTATATGGACTGGTTTCGCAGAATTTCTCATCCATACATCATTCATAGAGGACCAGTCCATGAAGCTAATGCAGAGCCTACTGATCATGCTACTCATGCAGCTGATGGCGGCGATCCTACTGATGACACAGTTGACATAACGGTATTTAATTTATTTTATTATTGATACTTAATTTTAATTAATTTAATTCATTATTGATATTTAATTTATTTCATTATTCATATTTAATTTATTTTATTATTGATACTTAATTTACTAACCAATATTATTACTAAAGTTACAACAACTTTTATATTTATCAATATTAACTTTTATTGATTAAAAAAAATCAATATTAATAGTGTGTTTGGTTCAATATTGGAGGGGAAGGGAAGACAAAGAAGACAAGCGGAACATAGATGTGTTTTGTTAAAAAAAAGGGGTGGGGAGAGATTTTAATGTTTTTGTATTTAGTTCAAAGGGATAAGAGGTATTTTAAATAATTTTTTAGTTGTGTTAGTTCCTTTCTCTCCAAATTTCCTAAAATGAAGGTAGAGCAAAATGAGTTATGTGAGGGATTTTGGCTCCCTTCCTTCTTAAAAGATGAACCAAACACAAAACCTAAAAAGATCACCTCCCTTCCCCTTCCCTCTAAATACCTCGAATCAAACAGACCATAACTTTATACATTCACTGACATAAAGACAAGTACTCTTGTGCTCATTTGTCCTTTTTGTTGAAATCAAGTTGATTTTACATTTAGAGTTTCAATGTTAACAAAAGTATTTTATGAAAATAATATATTTGACTTCAAAGAGTATGAAAGAAGATTCATGTAATTAAAGAAAATCTAAAATAAGTTTTGATTCAAAACTATCATTGATGAAAATATAAAATAATATTTGATTCAAATTTATAATTGATGAAAATATAAAATAAGATTTGAATTTATAATTGAAGAACATCATTAACCAAGTTGAAAAGAAGATATGTTCAAAATTTGAATAATATTTGATCAACATTTAATGAATATTTTATCAACATTTAATGAATATATGAAGAATATTTGATCAACATTTAATGAAGATTTGAAGATTATTTGATCAACATTTAATAAAGATTTAAAGAATATTTGATCAACATTTAATGAAGATTTGAAGAATATTTTATCATAAATTGAAGAAGAGTTTATTTGAAGAATTTACAAACTGAATCTATACAAAATAAAAATAGAATCAATTTGAAGAATTTACAAAGTTAATCTGAACAAGATACAATTCAGAATTAACCAATGATTAAATAGAAGCTCAAATTTTCACTATAAATAGACACTCAAGGCTAAAGGAGAAAAGTATCCAAAAAGCATAAAAAAGTATAAGAACTCAAGCTCAAAGTTCTCAATTTATCTTAGAGTTCAAAGAGAGAAATACTTGTTCAAGTAAGAAATATTTTCTGAGTGTTCTTTTCTTAAAGTGTGAGTTATTATTATTATTATTATCAATTTTGTTAGAAGCAACTATTCAAGTTCCAATCTTTTGCATCCAACTTGATAGTGGTTTAGTTTCTTCTTCAATCTCGGGTTGTCAGGTTATTTGGAGAAGACTTGACTTCTAGTGTCAAGGTGGTTAGTTCCTCAAAAGTTTGGAATTGTCAGGCTATTTGGGAAGACTTGGATTGTAGAGTCAAGGTGGTTCATTCCTCCAAAAGTCTAGGGTTGTCAAGCTATTTGAGAAGACTGGCTTGATCATTTTCTACTATTGTAGACTTAGTAGAAAATGTCATATTATACTTAGTGGGTGAAAAGGTCATTTGCTACACAAACCAAGCTACCCTTAATTATTTTATTGCCAAAAAAATGCAAAGCAAAAGCTGATAAGGTGGGTGCTACTAATACAATAGTTTGATATGAAGATAAGGGATAGGAATGGTGTAGACAATTAGATTGCATAACACCTTTCCAAGATACTTGAAAGTATAGAGGAAAGGAATAGAGTACTCATTACAGAGACAATTTCAGATTAATAGCTACTGATTTTGCTAAGATGTAACACCTTGGTATGCTCATCTAGTAAATTTTTTGGAAAGTGGAGTTGTTCCTCCATATTTGAGTTTTAAAAAGAATTAAAATAAAAGAATTTTCTTCATAATGATGTGGGCGTGCTCTTTTGCAACAAATTGTTTGAAAACCTTATAGGTAAATATGGTGTGAAACACATATTGCAATTGCATACCATCCACAAACAAGTGGAACTATCAAATAGAGAGATCAAAAGGATCCTAGAAAAATTTGTAAATTCAACTAGAAAGGATTAGTTTCTTCATTCAGATGATGCATTGTGAGCTTATAGAACTGCCTATAAGACCCTTTTAGGGTTGTCACCCTACAGATTGATATATGGAAAGACTTTCCATTTACCAACTGAATCTCAAAGCAAAGCATATTTTGCTATAAAAAGTTGAAGATGGACTTACATCATGTTGGAGCAGCTAAAATGATGCAGCTTCATGAGTTAGAATAACATAGAATTGTATAATTCCAAGGTCAAATAATGGCATGATGCAAAAATTCAGAGAAGGGAGTTCCATATTGGGGAGAAAGTTTTGCTTTTTATTTATAAATTAAAAATTTTTCTTAGAAAATTAAAATCAATGTGGTCTGACCTTTTGAAATTTCAAAAATTGATCCTTATGGGGATGTTGGCTTGAAAGAATAACCAGGAAGGGAATTTTAAGTGAATGATCATAGACTAATCATTATTGGGAAAAGGATAGCTATTTTCAGGAAGCCTCTTCAATTCACTTGAATCACTCTTAAACCAAACGCTCTTGGGAGACAACCCAAAAATAAAGGGAGTATTTATGCTCCTAATTGATGAATTTTATTGTAAGACCCGTAATTTTAAATCCTAAGTTATACAATTTTAGGGTATTTTGTGTTGAGTTTCTTAGGTTGTTAGCTCAGTTTTTGGTACTTAGTGAGTTAAATTCCAAAATTATATTTTTAGAAATTGGATTAAAATTATTTATCGGAAAATAATTTATTTACGTTACGAAAAATTTAATACCGGACAATTTTGTTAAAAAATATCTCGGGTTGCAGAAAATTTTATCTGTCAATTGAGTTGTGACGAGAGAAGATATTTTTATCAAAATGGTTTGAGAAGTGATCATTTTCATAAATATCTAAAATATCTAGATATTTAGATATTTATTGGTTTATGTTTAATTATTGTATATATATATATACATATATGATATATTTATTATTATTATTATTAGGATTATTATAGTGATATATATATATGATATATATAATACATTATTATTATTAGTATGATGAGAGTATATATATATATATATATATATATATGGTTATGTTAGAAAGGGAAAAAACGAAAAGGAAAAAAAGAAACAGAGGAAGCTGCCTTCCATCTCCTCGCAAACCATCGCCTTCCTTCCTTCCTTCTTTCTTTTCCATTTTTTTCCTTCCTTTTGTTCAAGAATAGAAATCCAAGGCTGGGTGGGTGATAGGACAAGGATTTCTCAACTTCACTCTTCCTCTTTGATTCGAAAACGAAGAAAAACGGTGTTAGGGATTTCAAAACCGTCAAACACAAACCTCCCCGTTTCACCTAGATCTAAGCTTCGTTTTGCGAAGAGATTGAAGGGAAAGTTGCTCACTACCATGCTACAGTGCTAGGGAACCAACTTTGGAAGCGACGTTGCGAGCGGAAGATTTTACCGAATTTACCCGCGACACCGTAATCGCACGTTAAAGCTAACGTGAAGGTAAGGGCTCCTTCCAAACTTCTAGTTTGCATTTAGGGACTTATCTATGGTTGTGTGGAAAAGGATTATGTTAGGGTTGAAGTATTAAATTGGGAAAAATTAATTTAATGCTTTATGGGTGAAATTCTAATGCGGGGTTTTGGTGATATTGATGAATATTTCGTGGAAAATGAATTTAACCCATTTATGTATGATTTTGAGTAAATGAAATTTATTGTATTTGAGTGGTATGTTGTGATGATTTGTGTTCGTCGTATTTGACGTGTTCTTAATTAATACTGATGAAATTTGATATGTGTATGTTGGATTTTGTGGAGAAATGAATTGATGTGTTTTGGTGTGAATTGTGGATTGACTGTGAAGGTATGTTTGAGTTTGTTTTGTTTAGAATTTGAAAACCATTAAGTGAAACGAGTATTAAGAATGGGGAATCTCTTAATGTCTTTTTTACTTAATGTGAGTTTGTGAAAATCGTTTAAGTTAAATGAGAATTAAGAATGGGGAATCTCTTAATGTCTCGTTTACTTATTGTTGTTTGAAAATCGTTTAAGTTAACTGGGCGTTAAGAATGGGGAATCTCTTAATGTCTTGGTTACTTAATGTTTGTTTTTGAAAAATCGTTTCAGTTGAATGAGTATTAAGAATGGGGAATCTCTTAATGACTTGTTTATTGAATGTTTTGTTGTGGAAATCGTTTAAGTCAAAAGTATATTAAGAATGGGGAATCTCTTAATATGTCTGTTTTTTTATGGTTGTTGTGAAAATCGTTAAGTTAAATGAGTATTAAGAATGGGGAATCTCTTGATATCTGCGTTTACTTGATGTCGTCGTGAAAATGATTGTGGAGAAATGAATTATCATGTTTTGGCGTGAATAGTGTAATAAATTTGTGAATATGTTTGAGTTTGTATTGTGTGGAATTTGAAAACCATTAAGTTAAATGAGTATTAAGAATGGGGAATCTCTTAATGTCTTGATTACTTAATGTATGTTCGTTTGTGAAAATCGTTTAAGTTAAATGGGAATTAAGAATGGGGAATCTCTTAATGTCTCGTTTACTTCATATTTGTTTTGAAAATCGTTTAAGTTAAATAAGTATTAAGAATGGGGAATCTCTTAATGACTTATTTACTTAATGTTGTTTTGAAAATTGTTTAAGTTAACTGGGCGTTAAGAATGGGGGATCTCTTAACGTATTGGTTACTTATTGTTTGTTATGGTAAATCATGCTGACCCGTGATAGGTGGCACCTCGGTAAACTGTACTGACCTGTGATAGGTGGTACGTTTACGATTTACGTTTGGTAAGTTGTGCTGACCCGTGATAGGTGGTACGTTTACGACTTACGTTTCTTGGTGAATTGTGTTTGTCCGTGAGAGACTGCACAGGTGTTTGTCAGTGAGAGACTACACCCTGGTGAATTGTGTTTGTCCGTGAGAGACTGCACAGGTGTTTGTCCGTGAGAGACTGCACAGGTGTATGTCTGTGAGAGACTACACCCTGGTGAATTGTGTTTGTCCGTGAGAGACTGCACAGGTGTTTGTCCGTGAGAGACTGCACAGGTGTTTGTCCGTGAGAGACTACACCCTGGTGAATCGTGTTTGTCCGTGAGAGACTACACCCTGTTAAATTGTGAATGGTTGGTTCATTTTGTCTGTGTGGGGATTGTCGCGTCAAGATGATTCCATGTGGTTTGTTGGTTCATCTTGTCTGTGTGGGTATTGTGCTATAAGTGTTAAGTGTTATGTTTTGAAATTTGTGTGATAGCATGATTGATTGTAAACTTTTCGAAAATTAAATTGTCGTGGTAATTTTGTTATAATTGCCAAGTGTGGATGTTTTGGAATTGGTTGTAAGTGTGATTGATTGCAAAACCATTTCAAAACTCAAGATGTCATAGTGTTGGCGCTATAATTGATAAGTATGATTGTTTGGATTTGTGTGTAAGTGTTGATTGGTTTCGATACCCTTTAAAAAGCTGAAAATGCTGAATTTTGCTGTTTTTCTGCTGCTGTCTGCTGTGTATTCGAATACAGGAAGCTGTATTCGAATACAGACATGCTGTTTGGCTACTGACTTGCTGTGTAGTCGAATATAAACTGTTGTATTCGAATACAGACATGCTGTTTTTGCTGCTGAATGCTGAAACAGCCTTGTATTCGAATACAGAGATGCTGTATTCGAATACAACAATGCTGTTTTGTTAAAACTTCAATTTTCAACTTTGTTTATGCATGTTTAGCATATGGAAACCCTTTTAAGGTGCATGCTAAGTGGAAAGGTTATTTGTGCATTTAAAAACTTAAATGTTATGTGTTAACTGTTAATTTCGGTTGGTGACTCTTTACAACTATTGTGGAAATCTGGGCTTTGCCCTCAGATGAGAGTCAGGGCGGTCCTACCGGTTCGTACCCTACGGATGGGAATGTAGATGGGGATGCTTGACTGGAGCTATGTTAGGAGGATTTCACGGGGCGTGTGGAGATCACTCAGGGTGTATAGTCTTTGGTAGAATGACCAGATTAGGTTGACATAGAGGGAACATACGTCTTTCTTTTGTATTGTGTTTATTTTAAACTAGAAGATTGTACCACTTTTTGATATGTAAATATTTTGTATTCATATTTGGAGAAACTTTTCCGCTGCTTGTAAATTATAATGACTTAATTATTTATCCAAAGGTGTTACCTTATTTATTTCTCTGTTTTATTTTAATTTGTTTTTAAAAAAAAAGTACACCCTCGCTTTGAAAATCGGGGTGTTACATTTATGTTTTGTTTTCTTTGTAGTGAGTCAATACATGAAATTTTTACAAGGTGCTCTGGAAATTTGCAGCATAGAAATCCTGAGTTTGAATGAAGATGAGAGAGCGTGGGACCTTTGGGTATTGATGGATGAGTTATCATTAATATTGCATAGGAATCAGAATCAATATTGATTTTGTGGGGTCGAAACCTACAATGCATGGACTATCTCTTGCCTTGCTTAATGTGTGACATGATTAGTACACCTTTTGCATGCCACCCCACTCATTTTCTAACCCACACGCCCTAATCCTCTACTCATGCTCTCTTCGTTTAATTTTACGATCCTTACCCTACCACCTAACCTCCATCCATCCACTCCTTAATTTCCACCACTACATACCTTACCACCTATCCCTTCCACCTTCATCACAAAACCTCCAAAATTTTGATTTTCCTTATACTTTTTGATGTAGCTAAATATCACTAGAAGGGGGGGGGGGTTGAATAGGGATTTTGCTGTTTAAAAGTAATTTTCAAGAGTTTTTAACACTATCTTCTCGCTGAGGATGGTAAGTTCGATGATGGGTTTTTTCAACCCTTCAGTTTTGACTTGAGCAAAAGAGTAAGAGAAGAATATGAGAGAGACACACACAATTTTATAATGGTTCACCCAAAGATGGCTACGTCCAATCCACACACCCTTGTGAGATTTCACTAACGTTCAAACTGATCAACCTCACGCTGAGGATGATTACAAACTGTGTATCCTTTAGCTTCACAAAGCTTACAATCAATATTCAAATATTTCCAAGTGTAACTCACAAGGAAATTACAAAGTGATATGAGAGTGATTGATACTTAATACTTTCTCAAAGGATTTACAAAGATATAGTGTAGGATCAAAGAAAGTATGAAGTGATGATGGGTGTTTGCTCTTGATAGCTTTAAGATGCTTGATCTTTTTATGCAATTGTGTTGTGTGTCTTATGATGGAGAACTTGTTGCATTTTATAGGGGTCCAAGTTCTTTGATGACGTTGGAACTCATTTCTAAGGATCCAAGGTTTTTCTTCATGATTACAGAACTTCCATTCAGCTTTTCTAGCCCAAGCAACAACCATCCTCGTGCATGCACAACTTTCTTGTAACTTGATCTTGACATGTCCTTATCTATTCTCTTTTATCAAAAGTGCAAAGCTGTTTCTTTGACCATGTGAGCTGCAACCTTTTCGAAAACTTTATGGACTTGGTTGATTTCAGCTTTTGAGGTGATGTTGACAAGAGAGAGAAAGCCACCCTATTACATAGGTCTGTCATCCTCTAGTCCGAGGATCAGATCTGGCAGCAACATGTGATTGTCTATTTTTGGCTTGTTTCTTATTGCCTTTCTTTAACTTGACTTCTTTATGTATTCATTCGTGCAAGCACAATAAATGGTCTGATTTTAGCCTTTGCACATGCTTGATGGGTTGCTTTCAACTTTGCTAAACCATCCTCAGCCTAGTCTGCCATCCTCTGGATTCTAGATCTGGCTATATTCATCCTTTTCCTTTGACCTTCTGACTTTTGATTTCAAATACATTATTTATTCATTGTTTGACATTGTTGTGCATTTTTTTAATGAATAAAAGCATTTGTTTTGGTGAGGACTCAAATTATGCAGATCTGAAGATTTTTCAATTCGCATGCCATCCTCACGAGTTTCCATCTTCAGCAATTTCCATCCTCACGGTTTTCAATTGCAGCAATTTCCATCCTTAACATTTTCCATCCTCAGATTTGAATCATATTTTCCTTATTTTTGCCTTAGTGATTAATAACCTATTTTCTTATATGAATACACTCAAGAGCACATGTTAGTCATTAACCACAATCATAATCTCTTAAGTAATTTTGTTATCATTAAAATCATTTGATAGATTTTATCTCAACAATCTCCCCCTTTTTAATGATGAAAAAATTCTTTAGATTATGATTTTAAATAAGACAAAGATAAAATGTTTATGCTCCCCCTCAATCATATGTGTAATAATTTTTAAAACTAAAAATCATTATTCCCCCTAAATGTATACCAAAGTGTTGAGATAACATGATTTTAACCATACATAAAACATCATGATAATAAGATAATAATTTAAAGATTTGTTCAACACAACATAAACATGGGCTCATAGGCAACACAACAATTCAACTTAACAAGTATAAGCAACACAATAATTCAAACAGTTTAACAACATTAACACAAAACAATTGGATAATAAAAAAGCATAATCATTCTCCCCTTGAATTTGGTAGCATAAAAAAGAAATAACCACATGTTTAATCAAATAAGGAAGGCTCGTCTGATGAGGATGAGGCAGAAGGAACAATAGAGGAAGGCTGGGCTGGTAGCTCATGAGGATGATCTCCAGAAGCAATAGTGGGAGCCAAGTGTTTGGTAACCCATTCAAGAATGAGACCAAACTGAACCAGTGAGTTCTGAAAGTGAGTGCAGCTGTGAAGGATTTTCTTCTGATCCTTCCTAATTAATTTGAGCAGTTTCATTTGCTTTTGTTCCTTGTTGTCCTTAGTCCTTGTGCTAGGAACTAAGTCCTTAGGCTGATCATTTACACTAGAACTCTTATTCTGAGAGCTCCCAACCTTGTCCTTTGAATGGTTATGAGTCGTGGCAGTAAAAAAGGAGTCAAGGGAACTGAACCGACCTGTGACCTCAGGGAGAGGTTGGGCAGGTTCTTCATGAGTTGCAACAGGAGGAATAGGAAGTTGTTGCGAAAGATCTGGTTGTGGGATCACATCCTCTTCCATTGGCACAGTTGGAGGAGAGGCCATAGGCATATCCGTAGGAGATGGAGGATAAGACATATTAAGATCAAAATAGAGCTCCTCACCATCTTCCATATTGTGAAGAGGAGTTGGTGTAAAGGTATCCTCAGGGAGTGGATCGGCTTCATGAGGAAGAGTTAGATTGTGGATTGGTGAAGCTTGAGGAGATGGTTGGACAGGTGAGTTTGAAGTAGGAGAATCATTGACTAAAATGGAGTATGATCAAGAGAGTGACGCAGTGGAGAGGTAGGTTCTTGAATGAGTGGTGATGGTGTATCCTCAGGTGGTGGTTGAATGGTGTCTTTTTCAGATTTCTGAGAGGGAGTAGAGGACTCTCGTGTTTTTCTTTTCTTGAAGGTGGGGAGGTTTTCATGATTAAACTTCATTTGTTTAATGTTCTTGATTGAAAAGGTGTTATTGAATTGGACGGAAGGTTCATCTTCGAGTGGGATTTTTAAGAATTTTAAAACCTTAGTGAGCAGCATTCCATAGGTAGCAGATCTTCCCAACAAAACAACATTCAGCATAAACCAAAAAATCACATTACCTAAGTGAATAGGGGAGACAATCATTAAATGATGGATGATCATGATATCAAGTTCCGTGACTTTCTCAAAGCTGCCAGCTCGGGGTGCAATGGAGTAAACACAAATGTTGTGGAGTATACGGGATATTGGACGAAGATTATAGGCCACTAATGGTTTTGGTGGTTTGATGAGTAATTCTTGAAGAACAGATGTCCTAGTGATTAAAGCTCGAGTATACCACCTTTCCGGTAAGTGGTCAGCTCTTTCATCACGTATGTCAAGACTTTGACATAGTATGGTGGGATTTATCTCCATATGAACTCCTTTTAGTACCATACTAAAACTCGTGGAGTACTTTGAGCCATTTGCAGCAGCATAGAATGCCCTTACTAGGCGAAGATATTGGGGCTCATTGATTTTGAAGAACGAAGTCCATCCTAGTTGATCAAACATTTCTTCCACCTTGTTTGATATCAGTAAGATCAATGATTTTACCATTTACAACGGATTTGTTTTGCCATTTTGAAACATAATTGGTTTCTATATCAGCCGAATCAAACAATGAGGTAATATCACAAATTTTTAGCAACGAGGATGGGGGTTTTGAAGAAAAAAGTTTAACCTTTTTGGGAGTTGAGGCTTTGGATGTGGATTTCTTAAGAGAAGGCTGTAGTGGAGGTGCTGAAGGCAGAGTAGCCTCTGAATCATCAGAGTGGATAACATGCACCATATTGTCTTGAGGGATCGTCTTTTTTGATGAAATGGCTCCAGACATGATTCTGAAGGAGCGCCTGATTGGAGCAGAGGAGGATGAGTTTTTAGAAGGTTTTGGAGTGAATGAGGGAGAAGAGGAACTATTGGAAGGTCGTGAAGAAGGAATGGTGTTCAAAGATGTTCCTTCAGATTGGGTTTCTTCATGAAAATCTGAATTAGTACTTGAATAAACATCTTGGTTCTCTTCTGGTTCTTGATAAGTGATTTTTTGTTTTGCAGTTACCTTGGTTCGAGCCATTGGGAAAAAATTGTGTGGGAAGCAACTGCTGGGTAAAGAGAGGTTTTTTGAACAGATGGTTGATGAGTGAGAATGATATAGGACGGGAAAAATATAGAAGAGGATGGGAGATGTACAGGATGAGCGTGGGAGGAAACGTGTGAGAGAAAGAAAAAATTAAAAGCGTCGTAGCCTAGAAACCTAGCATGATGATGACTAAGACATATGTGGACACGTAGCCGTTAATGCATTAAATGCACGGCGTAAAACACGGAGGCATGCACCACACGTGCTGCCCAATGAGAGAGAAGGCGTGTACTTCATTTTTCTAGGCTGCCATGTCAAGGGATGTTACACCAATAAGGACATTCCGTCCTTTGATGGTTTTGCTATCCTCACAGTTTTAACTAAAAATGTATATACTTATTTAAATAGAACAACAAATAATTTTATTGATTATTATTTAATAAAAATTATAATAATATAATAAAGGAACATAACCAAGATAAATCAATTAATTTTAGACAAATTAAGAATTGAAAGTTCCTCAAAGATCTTTTTGAACCTATCCTCTTGGAGAGTTGGTAAAAATATATACTAATTGATTTTCAGTGTCAATAAAAATCAGTTCTAACTCCCCTTTTTGGACATGATCTCTTATAAAATGATGTTTAATTTCAATGTGGTTAGATCTAGAATGTTGAATGGGATCTTTAGAAAGATTTATTGCACTTGTATTATCATAGAGGATGGGAATTTTTGTGTACCTTAGCGAGTAATCCTCAACTTGATTTTTTATCCAAAGTAGTTGTGAGCAACATTGAGCGGCTGATACATACTCTGCTTCAGTAGTTGAAAGAGCAATGGTACTTTGTGTTTTGAATGACCAACTTATTAGTGATTTTCTAAGAAATTGGCAAGCCCCACTTGTGCTTTTTCTTTCAACTTTGTCTGCCGCGTAGTCCGTATCACAATAGGCTATAAGGTCAAGATTAGAACACTTGTTGTACCCTATTCCCAGATTTATAGTGCCAACAAGATATCTAAAATTCTTTTTACAGCAGTGAGATGAGATTCTATAGGAGAGGATTGAAATCTTGCACAAAGACCCATTGCAACGACTATGTCCGGTCTGCTGGTAGTTAAATATAACAAGGATCCTATCATCCCTCTGTACTCCTTTTCAAATATTGGAGTTCCTACATCATCTTTATAGAGTATGGAGGATGGGTGCATAGGAGTTCCCATACTCTTGGCTGAACTCATGTTATATTTTTTGAGCAAATCCTTGGTGTATTTTTCTTGTGATATAAAAATACCATCCTCTGGTTGTTTGATTTGCAAAACAAGGAAGAGTTTCAATTCCCCATCATACTCATCTCAAACTCACTTTGCATGAGATTTGAGAAATCTTTACACATATTTTCTTTTGTGGATCCAAATATAATGTCATCGACATATATTTGAACAATCAATAAATCCTTCTCAAGTGTCTTCTTGAAAAGAGTAGTATCAATCTGTCCTCTAATGAATCCATTTTATTTTAGAAAAGAGCTTAACCTCTCATACCAAGCTCTAGGAGTTTGCTTTAAACCATAAAGAGCTTTTGAGAGTTTAAACACATGGTTCGACTACTTCTCATCCTCAAACCCAGGAGGTTGACGAACATACACTTCCTCATTTAAGAACCCATTCAAAAAGGCACTTTTCACATCCATTTAAAATAGTTTTATACCTTTATGAGTTGCATAAGCTAAGAGGATTCTTATTGCTTCATGTCTTGCTACAGGTGCAAACGTCTCATCATAATCAATTCCTTCTTGTTGATTATACCCTTGAGCCACTAGTCTTGCTTTATTTCTAATGACTTCTCCATCCTCATTTAATTTGTTTCTAAATATCCATTTTGTCCCAATAATAGATTTGTCTAGAGGATGGCGTACAAGATTCCATACCTTGTTTCTTTCAAATTATGAAAGCTCTTCCATCATAGCTTCAACCCATGATTTGTCACCAATAGCTTGATCAATCGTTTTGGGTTTAATTTGTGATATCATGGCCATGGTGGTAGTGCTTTCCCTTAGAGAATTTATGGTTCTAACGTCATCCTCAATATTTCTAATGATTAGATCTAGAGGATGATGTGTGATTGTTTTCCATCCTCTTGGAAGTTACTGAGAGGTTGGGTCAGACTCATCCTCTTCGTGAGGACCGGGTACTTGAGAGGATGACTGTTCATAGTCTTCATGTTTATCCATTTTTTCTAAACACAAGTCATCAAACTCATCAAAAATAACATGCCTAGATTCCTCCATAGTTTGAGTCCTAAGATTATATATTCTATAACCTTTTGACGTTGTGGAGTATCCTAGAAAAATTCCTTTATTAGATTTTGGATCAAACTTTCCCAAATTTTCTTTATTATTTAGAATGTAGCAATAGCACCTAAATATATGAAAATAGGAAATATTTGGTTTTCTACCTTTCCATAGTTCGTAAGGAGTTTTGTTTAAAATTTTTCTAATGGATGCACGATTTGAAACATAACAAGCAGTTTTGATGGCTTCGGCCCAAAAGTATTTTTCAACGTTGGCTTTATTTAAAATAGTTCTAGCCATTTCTTGTAAAGTCCTATTTTTCCTTTCAACAACCCCATTTTGTTGGGGAGTTCTTGGACAAGAGAAGTTGTGAGAAATACTATTTTCTTCACAAAGATTTTTAAAGGATTCATTTTCAAATTCACCTCCATGATCACTTCTCACGGATACAATTTTTGATCCTTTTTCATTTTGAATCTTATTGCAAAAATGGTGGAATGCCTCAAAATCTTCATCTTTATGTTTTAAAAATAGAACCCAAGTAAAACAAGAAAAATCATCAACAATTACAAAACCATATCTTTTTCCACTAAGACTTGGAGTTTTGATAGGACCAAAAAGATCAATGTGAATAAGTTCAAGAGGGTGATTTGTTGAAACAATGTTTTTAGAGTGAAAACTACTCTTGAGTTGTTTTCCTTTGACACAAGCTTCACAAACTTTGTCTTTTTCAAAACTAATTTTTGGAAGACCTTTTACTAATTCTAAATTTTCTAATTTAGAAATAGTGTTTAAGCTTGTGTGACCCACTCGTTTGTGCCAAATCCATTTATCTTTTTCAATGGAAACAAAACAAGATTCAGTGGGTAAATCATCAAGATAAAGTTCATATAAATTCTTTTTTCTAAACCCGGAAAAGAAAACTCTACCGGAGGATGAGTGATTAACCCCACATAGAGTAGACTTAAAAATAACTTCAAAACCACTATCAGATAATGGACTAATGCTTAGAAAGTAATGTTTTAAGCCATCCACATATTGAACATTTTCAATTTTTGCAGAATTATTCTTACCAATAATACATGTTCCTTTTATTTGTGCTTTATCATTATTACCAAATGAGACTAATCCTCCATCCTTTATCTCCAATGACATGAAGCATTGCTTATCCCCTCTCATATGCCTTGAGCAACTATTATCCAAGTACCAAGGCTTTCTTTTGTTGATTAGAGGATGGACTTGTATTAGAGTTTAAAAGAGACTTAGGTACCCATATAGCTTTGGGTCCTTGTTGGTTAGTTTTTCCTCTTGAGAGGACTTTCCTTTTATGATAGCAAATAGAACCATGGTGCCCATGTTTGCCACAAAATGAGCATGCCGACTTTACATTGTTAGCTTTCTTCTTAGCATGACAAATTTTGGAGGTATGCCCAAGTTTTTTGCAAAAGGAGCATTTAGGCTTATCCTCACGTTTTTTAGGCAAGAAATTTTTTTCATATAATTTTTGTTTTTGAAAGCTTTTAAAACCAATACCAGCCTTGTCAAATATTCCAAATTGAGATCCCATTATCTTTTGAAATGTTTCTGTAGATTTGACAAAGTTGGAAATATCATTTTTTAGTTCCCTAACCTCAGTTTTCAAAATTTCCTTTTCTGTATCCTCGTTAGGAGGTTGCAGATGAGTTTCGACTATCCTCTCGTTAAGAATTTTTTTTTTCCGAATTTTGAAAGTGAGATTGCTACAAATCTTGAATGATTTTAACATACTCATCATTCTTTTTCCGAAGCTCCTCATTTTGTTTCTTTATCTCAACAAGTTGGTTTTTTTGAAATATACATGTTTGAGATAAAGTGTTTGAGTCATTTAAGAGGCTATCAAATTCAATTTCTAAATTTTCACAATTAGGACATAGATCAGAAATACTTACCTTTTGAGTTTCTGATTTTTCCATGAGACAGAGGTTGGCCTCTTCTTCCTTTACTTGCTCTTAGGATGACTCGTCACTATCATCCCATGTAATCATCATGGATTTGTTTTTGTATGGAAATCTTCTAGAGTTCCTTTTGTTGAGAGGACACTCAGTTTTGTATTGTCCCATCTTGTTGCATCCATAACAAGTTATTTGACTTTTGTCAATTTTTTCTTTTTTAGGAGGTCCTCTATTCTGTCCTCTTCTGTTTATCATCCTCTGATTTTTTTTGGAAATCAGAGCGAGTTCATCCTCATCCTCGGATAGAGGATACTCTGTGTTTTCATTTGTTATGACATCTTCATTCTTCTTAGAGGATGAACTTTCTATTTGACTGGTTTTTAGAGCAATCATTCTTCCCTTTTTGTTTGGTTTGTCAGCCAACAACAATGGTTCATGAGCTCTTAGAGTTCCAACCAAATCTTCTAATTTCATGTTGGTCAAATCTCTTGCTTCTGTAATGGCAGTTACCATTGGCCTCCATTCTTTTGGTAAACTTCTTAGGATTTTTCTTATCCTTTCTTGAACGGAGTATTCCTTTCCAAGAGATCTCAAGTTATTTAATATGATTGTTAACCTTGAGAACATTTTATCAATGGTTTCCTCCTCCTTCATTTCATGTTGGTCAAATCTCTTGCTTCTGTAATGGCAATTACCATTGGCCTCCATTATTTTGGTAAACTTCTTAGGATTTTTCTTATCCTTTCGTGAACGGAGTATACCTTTCCAAGAGATCTCAAGTTATTTAATATGATTGTTAACCTTGAGAACATTTCATCAATGGTTTCCTCCTCCTTCATTTCGAATAGTTCGAAATCTCTTACTCCCATGCATATCCTTGCTTCTTTTACATGGCTTGATCCTTCATGATGGATCCTTAGAGTGTCCCAAAGATCCTTTGCATTTTTTCATTTTAATGGTCCATGCTCTTTGATGACCGTTGGAACTCATTTCTAAAGATCCAAGGTTTTTCATCATAATTACAGAAATACCATTCAGCTTTTCTAGCCCAAGAAGCAGCCATCCTCGCGCATGCACAACTTTCTTGTAACTTGATCTTGACATGTCCTTGTCTATTCTCTTTTTTCAGAAGTGCAAAGCTGTTTCTTTGACCATGTGAGCAGCAACCTTTTCGAAAACTTTAAGGGCTAGGTTGATTTTAGCTTTTGAGGTGATGTTTGCAAGAGAGAGAAAGACACCCTATTACATAGGTATGTCATCCTCTAGTCTGAGGATCAGATCTAATGTTGTCTCAAAGGTCTAATGTTGTCTAAAAGGATCAAGATAAACCTTCCCCAAGTCATCTTGGAACACAAGAGGTCCTGCTTGTCTATCTTGGAAAACATCTAGAATAGGGAAAATCAAGTATGTCCTCTACCTCAGACTAATAATTACAGTACTCATGTGCATTCTCCTCATTCAAGATTTGGAGAAAGTTCGAGGCTATGCTCAAGAGGAACACTTGGTATCATCATCTTCTTCCAAATTCAATATCTCCAACCTCATCAAGATGAGATTGGTGTCCGTCAAGCACTGTATTCAACCCAGTGGTGACACCTGAAGAATAATAGGTCAAGCAAGTGGATATTTTCTTGCTCTATTTGAGTTTGACGATTATGTTGCCCACATTTTTGCAGAAGACAACAAGGAACTCGTTAAGGAATATTTGAAAATGTGTCAATTTGGCGAAGCTATGGCCCCAGTTTGTTTGCCTCTACTTCAGATTGCATATGTTTATGACAAGAAGAAGAAAAAAAAGTTGTTTAATAAGGATTGAAGAGGATGAGGAAGAAACAACAATCACTATTGAAGATATGACAACCCATCTTCAGAGGAAGAAACATAAGATACATTCAAACTATGAGCAACCTATTCATTTCCCCCAATTGAACCTAGACAAACTCCTTTGTTTCTCTCTCTCCAACCAACTAACACTGTTCATCCTCCCTTCACCCTTCACCCCTCCTACTTCTGACTCTAATACCTCAGATGAAATGTTTGAGGCTACCCTGGCTGAACACTTTGAGTTTGAGGCTACTCTAATAGGGTCAGGTACTGGGGTGGAAGACGGATAGGTGGTGGTAAAGTAATGGATGAGGTAGGTGTTTGAGTTTGAAGTGCTAGACTTGTGAAGGAAGGGATGAGTTTTGTATCCGAGGGAAGTTGAATTCATTCTCACCTAGGTTTGTGAAATCGACCTTCAATCCATGAAGAATCTTAAGTTGATCTAGGTTACATCGAAATGTTGGAACATATGAGACATTTGTAATTAAGAGGATTGAGGATGAACTTGACGCCACTGAAACAAGAAAGAATTGGGGAGAATGAGAAATTTTTCAGTTTTCCAAAAAAGAAAGTTTAGAAGTTGTGAGTGATTGTGAGTAATCAAATTTTAGAGTCAAAGCGGTTGAATTTTCAAAGACAGTACTAGACGCATGTGTGATAAACTTGTCAGAGTATTACACCTTAGGGGAATCAAGTTTGTTCATATTCAAGATTAATTCAATTTAGATTAACTAGATACACAAATAAATTCAATATGATTAGAGGCAGAGCAGACATATTTTTAGCCATTCACTCTATTTTACCAGAGGGAAGGCATACAGAGGATTAGACATCATTCTTTAATAAACAAAATATTTAGATGTTTCTTCATAAGACTGAATCTGTCCTCAGAAAGGGGTTTTGTAAAAATATCATCCCACTTATGATCAACGTCGACAAATTTAATGTATAAAATATCCTTTTGGATATAATCCCTTATAAATTGATGTTTAATCTCTATATATTTTGCTCTAGAATGTAAAATAGAGTTTTTGGTTAAAAATATGGATGAAGTGTTATCAGAGAAGATATGAATGTTACTCTCATAAATTGTAAAATCTTATAAATGATGCTTCATCGACAACGGTTTAATGCTACAACAAGTTGTTGTGATATACTCTACTTCCACTTGTAAGGAAGAGACATAACGTAAATTCCACTTTTGAACCTACTCATTCATTTGCTAATATTATTAGGGATAATGGTAAAGACCTGCCTGAACCTAAAAAAACTAAACCACCACCCTTTCTACACCTGTTAACAAAACACCCTTACATACTTTGACTATTTTCTCTAGCTCTAATTCAAATGTGGACACCTCAAATGACATAATTCAGGCAACCATGGTAGAAAGCTTTGCTACCCTTAGATATAAATTAAATCCATTTCTCCTTAATACTGAATTTCTCATTTCAACACCATCACCTTCCCACACAAACACCTACCCAAACAACCAATCAAACCTTACCCATCCCTTCCACACATGCTTTAACCCTCACTCACATATGGTTATGGATCATATCTACATCACAATTGAGATAACAGTTCGGATTCTACATTATTTAGTATTTACAACATCCTTAAATGACTCACTTATTTCTGACTCCACCCAATCTCAATCGAAACCTAATACTTCCATACCTTTATACCTAACCCATTTTATTCACTCTCTTCCTTATGTCTTCCCAAACCTTGACTCATTTATTCCCTTTTCACTACTAAAATTAACAAAATTAGGAATATGAATGCTCATAGTTTGGATTCTAGTGAAGTTTCCAATCCGTGGGACAATGTTCTTTCATTTGTCACAACTTGGATTAAGGAAAACATGGAGCATGGAATATATTTGGCCACTCAGAACTCGAGTGCTTTCAAAATACTGTTGAGATCCTCTACAATTGGGTCTTGCATTTTCAAAAAGCTCATGAAGACAAGACTAGAAAGCAACTAAGTGCTACATTAGAAGGTCCATCGAGTGAGGTAAAATTTCCCTCTAGTTATGTTCATTTCGAACCACTAGTGGTTGTTTCCTTGGCATCATTGAAGTTTCCTATGATCATCATACGGGTTGAGTTACCTCTATTGGATATTTTTGTTGTTGTTGCTTTAGAAATTAAGAATCTGCATTTGAAGGCTCTTTTGTCATTTTTTCTACAGTTGCTTTGGATCCATCTTAGTTTGTAGAGCATGTGTCCATTCATAATACCTTAGGACTAACCTTAGCTTGATTGACCAATCCTAACCTTTAGTTACCTTTGGTTTTCTTTCCTTTTGTGTATTGGTTTTCATTTTATCCTCTATACTATTCAATCTTTAATGAATTTTTTTTTCCATCTAGTTATAACACTTATATCTCTTTTGGTGCAATGTATTTCTTTAGCTCAAATCTTTTTGTCTTATGAAAAAAAATGGGAGTATATGTTTTTGATATGTTTTGCGAACAATTTTTATCTTTTAGAAAACCCTCCTTGTCAGAATATCATACTTCAATATTTTTTGAAAACGTGCTCATTTTAAGGGGGCACATTTGCATATATCATTTATTAAAAAGGAAAGTTGGTAACAAAACTAGATCTGTCATCACTAAAAAGAGCGAGATTGTTAGAACCAAATTGGGTTAAAGAACAATGGACCTTTAATTATTTAGACGATAACAAAAATTATCTTGTGGGAGCAAGTTAAAACACCAATAAGTTTAATTAAGAGTGCAGTTCCCTTATCGTGAACCTTAATTATTTGAGAAGATAAACCTTATGTTGCATCCTCTAATTATTTGAGAAGATAAACAAGAAAAACAAGGCAATACTCTGAAAGATCTGTTAAAGTTATGACTGACTTTGAGAAACACACTCTAAACGTGTCTCTTATGAATCTATTAATACAAGCTTGTTATGATAATTATGCGTCTAATGAATCTGGAAAGTCCACATGTCAACATCCTATGCTCGTTAACTTGCACTTTTCATCAGTCTAGAGAAGTGCATGACATCCTTTAAATATGTCATCCTTTGGTCTTGTCATTTTTTTAAAAAGATACACCTAAATCAATTATGAAGACAAATTCTGAAGATTTGATACGAGTCATTATGGTACATGTTGGTTTCATGCAATCATAGCTACGGTTAGAAACCATAATTTCCCTAAAAGGACTTCATTGGAAGAAAAAAAAAGAGAAACCTATTGCGATCATATACATCAACTTGTGAATAACTTTGTATTATGTCAAAGTGCTGAAAACATCAAATACATTATGAGAATATACCTTTTAAACATTCTCCTATGAGAGCTATTCATAAAATAATATTAAACATAATTTGTAACTTAACCCAATAGTGCTTGCTATCCTCAATAGCTTGATTGTGCTACGTTAGAAGGTTGAGAAGATTTGAACACAGTCAAATTGACTAGTAGGTGTTTAGTGCATGTTGATATTGTTTGTTATTAGTGGAATAATCATTTAGTTACTTTAACATCTATCAGCTAATTTTACCAAACCAAACTTAATCTAGAAAGGGATAACAAGAGAACTATTTAAAAAATTAAAAGACATTTTTCTTCATTTATTTGGTAATATAAAATGTTTCAATGAACCTAAATATATAGAGGTTATCAAAGACTATAAAATAAAAGCTCTAAAGTCTAAGAAACCCAACTAACAATAATTAAAATAAAAGTCCAACATCCTTAAGTCATATCTCAACTGACAAATGTCGATATTGTTAGGTTGGAAATCTTATCCCAAGTTCAAACTCATGACCTCGCAGTTGTGTGAGTTAATCATGGTGAAAATTATCATTTCTTCTAAGACCCAAAAAAATAACAATAATAAAAGTCCAACTAATATAAATTATCCTCTATTTGATTTTATAGAATTAGGGGAGAGAGAGTTAGATAAGAGAGATAGAGATGACAAGTGTATAAATTATCCTAGAAGACTAAAACGTGTGACCCACATCTTTTTTATTTTTTCGCTCAACAGTGAAGAAAGAGGAGAGGAAGAGGCTCAAAATATTTCTGATTCCTAAGTTGCCATTGTACTCTTTCTTTTGGCGTGAAATTTTTCCCGCTTCCTCTCCCTCTTGACTTTTTCTTCCTCTATCTATTTTCTTCCTCCAACTTTGATGAAAAACCTAACATCTTGTATCTATATTTCTTAAATCTTTACACCACATCAAGACCAAATTTGAAGTCCTAACATCAAGTTGAGAACAAAAAAATATGAGGAATGAATTAATCTAATATATTTTATTAGCTTCATTAACTTCAATAAATGAAGTTATTAATCCACTTTGTAATTTGTTTTTATTGCTTCTCGGCAATAGCTGTTCAATAAACTTTACTCTTTTTTATATACTTAGCCCTTTTATTTTTTTAATTTTTTTATGACTTTATTTTAATTTCAATATAAAACATTTATTATCTTTAATTTATTTATTTATTTTAGATAATGTTGGAGAAGTAAGCAACGATGACCAAAATGGAATAATAGATGAAGTCAACTTGGATGGAGATTGTCGCAGCCTAAAATTTCAAGTTTTCCTCGCAAAGTCGCCACCAAATTTTATTTTTAAAATAGAGAAAATATTGGGAAACCTCTTAAAAAATAGAAGAAGAAAAAATAAAAAATGGTCTTTGATACCAGATTTTAAGTTCGGGGATCGATTATGCGTAGGGAAGGTATTAGCACCCTACGACATCCGTTAAAATAAGGATACCTATAATTAATTGTGTAATATTATATCAACTCAAACATATTTATTTCTCTTTATTATTAAATATGAATATAAATTATCTTTTATAAATTTGATTTTTTGAGATAAAAGCGTGTTAAAAAAGAGTGAAAAAAAAGTTTTTATTATTATGTTTGACAAGAGTGTGATCTGGCTCCTACGTATCTCCCGGTGTGATGGAAAAAATGAAACTACGTAGTTCTTGGTAGAAAATATGGATGAGTTGATTGCTTTAAAATAAATTATATTTTGTTATTAAAAAAAATTAATTTTGATGAAAAAAAAAGCTTGCTTGATTTGATGAATTATTTTAAAATATGGGTTTTAAGACTATCGAGTTGTACAACTTGTGTCTCAAAACTCAAGGAGTAAAAATATGTCACATCTAATTTAATATCTTAAAAATATTTTATATTATTTTTTTATTTTTAAATTGAGTTTCAAAACCGATAAATATCTTAACTTATGTCTTAACAACTCGAAGATTAAGAAAAACGCATCTAATTAATTAAATTTTAAAAGGATGATTTTAGATCTATTTATTTATGAAAATAAATTTTAAAGCTATCAAAATATATAATTTGTATTATGCAACTCAGGGACTAAAATATGTCATTTTTAGTTAACTTTTAATAATTTTTATGATTAATTTGTTTATGATTTTCAATTTATTAATTTATTTGTGAAGATGAAATTTAGAACCACCAAGTTGTCACAATTTGTGTTCTAATAACTCAAAGATTAAAAATATGTCACATCTAATTAATCTTTCAATATTTGATTATAGTTTTATCTTTGCTCTTTTTTAAAAAACAAAAAAATGATGCTAAAAATTAAATACATTTAAATAATTCTACGAAATAAAATCGATAATAAACACACACACAAAAATAAAAACAAAATAAACGGT
>JBBPBS010001045.1:2786444-2808391 GCA_037974835.1 Cicer judaicum | reverse complement strand
AAAAAGTATGGACTTGTATTGTGATCTATTAAATAAATAAAAAACACACTTTAGTAATAGAAAAAAAAAATACTATATACAAATTGTGAGTTCTTTCAAAACACTTTTTAGTGAAACAAGTGATGTAAACATAACTCATTTTAATATTAAATAGCATATTAATATCATTTATAAATAAAATGAATTATGTTTATTACTAATTAATTACCTTCATTATTATTTATATTAAATAGAAATATAGTTATTAACATGTCATAATTACTAGTTAATAGATCATAACCACAATATAAACACTATGGCACAAGCCAACACATAACAATTTGACAAGCCCCTATTTATTCCTATTTATTGGAACCGGCCCACATGTTGGAGGGGTCAAGAAATTCAATAATTTAAAAGGCCCAAAAAAAGAAAGCCACTAATACTAAAAGCCCCCTAAAATAGTGTAGGCTTAGTGGGCCTATAAGCCCACTTTTTCCAAAAAACAATTGATTTTTTCACCGATAAAAAATTTTCGATAAAAAATGATTTATAATTTTTTTCAAATTTTTATATTCAAGAAGTTTCGATTTTTTTCCAGATTTTTTTTTATTTTTCTCACAAATGTTTTTTGAACAAAAGATATTTTTTAATTTTTTTTGAATAAAATAAGTTTTGAAAATTTTTCAAGAAAAAAAAAACTCAAAATTAACAAAATATTGAAGGCATATACGTCCCCTGAGACCCCCACCCTTAACCCCCATAAAATAATGGGTCGGGGCTTTAAAAAACTTGTTTTGATTGGGGGCCTAATATTGGGAGCCTAAAAAAAATCAAGCGGCCTTGAAGTTGAGGGCTTTTTTGACAACTCTATTTTCAGGGCAGCATAAAAAACATGACATAAAGTAAAAAATTTAAACCAAATATGGTAGAAAACAAAATAAATTTAAGACAAAGACTGTGGTGGTGCACGGTTGTGTGAAGTGGAAGTTGCAATGATTGTGATACACTCTATTTCTCTCTATTTTTCTATTTTTCTTAGTACTCAAAGCTACCCCAAATTCTCCTCTCCTTCTCTGATTTTCCCCCTCAATTTATAGAACAAAATGATGAACGTTTGTATTCATAAAATAAAACCAACTTCCGGATTTTAGATTGTTTTGTAGTAAATATTAAACAACATCATATCTTTGAGTGCACAAGTGATACAAGTAATAACTTTATTAAGCCAAAAAATAAATTAGGTGAGGGAAGGAACTGGTTTGTAGCATGTTGTTAGTAAGAATGCTAACAAGACAAATAAAATAAAAGAATACACATACTAAAAGAGTCAACTAACAGACAAATAAAATGAGTATATATTGGGAAACGTGTTTACTGTTCAAGAAGAACAAAAATAGGACAAACGTGTTTATAGATAAAGAAGAACAAAAATAGGATATAAGGAAATGTGTTTATAGGAAAAGAGGAAAAGAGGAAAAGAAGAACAAATCGTGTGTTGGTGCAAAACGAAAACTCATAACCCTTCTCACTCTCTTTGTGTTTTATTTTATTTTGGTATATATTTAAATTTGAAAAAGATTTGTAAAATGATGATATTTTTTTATATATATATTTTTAGAATAATTGTAAAATATTTATTAAATATATTATTATTAATATTATTATTTTAAAATGATTTTAATTAGTCGGACAAAATTGAAATAATACAGAGATGAAATGTTTAATAGTGGAATGTTTATTCAAATTCAAGGTTAAAATAATGCTAAATAAGTTATTGAAAGGAGGCAACATATTGGTTATGTTGTCTTATTATGTGGCATTATTCATGCATTGCATTTGCATCAAATATTGTCAACATATTTGCATAGTCGAGTTACTTATTTTGTAGAAAGTGAGCGCAGACTCATGAGCTAATGAGTTATCTAGTGCATATAGCAAAGTGTCAAGACAACATATGCATGGGCCCTAAAGCATTCATAATGTTATGTCAAAAACTAAGAGGCATTGTAAAGGATTATATAAAGTCTACGTTAGAAGAGAAAGTCCCAAAATACTAACATATTATAGAACATAATGTTAAAACTTGTATGTGTTTTTCTTTTTTATCGTTCTAGAGAGAACTTTAGTCGTCACTTTTACCATGTATTGCATGCAATATTTGCATTTGGGAAATAATTTTTTGTCCAACCATCAAGTGCAGATGTCCCACCACAAAACTAAACAATAGCATATTTTATCCATTTTTTAAGGTACTACTATATTCAGTTTGTAAGTTATCATTGTACTTTCTTTAGTTAAAGTTATGTTAACTCTTTACGTACATCCCTTGTATAATTGATTAAATCATTTATAAACTAAGGATTGTATTGGAGCTATAGATGAAACACATATTCAAGTGAAGATCCCAAGAGCAGAAACTGCTCGTTTTCATGGAAGAAAAAAGCATTCCACTCAAAATGTTTTAGTTGGTTGTAATTTTGATATGAAATTCACGTACGTGTTAACTGGGTGGAAAGTGACAACATTTGACTCAAGAGTCGTAAAAGAAGCTTTAACTAAAGAAGACCCTTTAATAATTCTGGAAGGTTAGTGGGAAGGTTAATATAATAATTTTATAAAACATTGTGCATTGAACCTAGGTTGACTTAACAATAGCAAATTTTTGTAGAAAATTTTTACCTCGAGGGTGCGGGATTTATGCTAAAACTTGGGTTTCTAACACCATATAGAGATGTTCGTTATAACTTAAATGAGTATTCTGATCGTGGTCCAAAAAATCCCAAAGAAATATTCAACAGTCGACATTCATCACTTCGAAATGTCATAGAGAAAACTTTTGGTAATTTAAAATAGAGATTTATTATAATACCTAGTGGCACTGAACCACACTATTCATTTGAAGTAACAATAGACATGGTACTTGCTTGTTGTATACTACATAACTTTTTAATATATTTGGAGATTGATGAAAGTTTAATCGCTAAAGTTAATCGTGAATTGCTTAAAAGTGACATAGATAGATCCCAAACACAACAACGTGATGAAGACTATCCACTAGGATTACTTCTAAGGGACAATGTTACAGATGAAATGTGGAATGTCTATGAAGTTTAATGTAGTTATGCCAGATTTCTTAGTTAATGTAGTTTATTGGTTTAACTCAACGTAGACAAAGTTTGTATTGATTTTACTTTATATGTTTCTTTGAAAAGGTAGATATTCTATATATTCGTGTACTTAATTCATTTGACAATGTTATGAATTATTCTTTAATGAAAATATCATGTGCATTGAAACCAAATGTATTTATAGATTGAAAAATGACAAAGGATAAAGGTCAAAGTGTTGAACCTAGACAAACTAGTAAGGAAGGTGGATTAATGATATGGATAAAATATTATTGAATGCTTTGATGGAGGAGGCCATTAAAGGGAATAGACATGATAGTGCATGGACAAAATAAGCATTCTCTAATGTCGTAGATGCTTTGTCTCTTGTTGCTCCAACCATGACAAAGAAACATATATAAATAGGATGAAAACTTTGAAATATCATTTTGTTAAATCATATGATCTATTTGATAGATTAAGTGGATTTTCATGGGATCAAAAAACTAAGCGGTTTGAGAACGAAGTGTGACAAGATCTTATAAAAGTGATTATTTTTTCATTTCATTTAGTAATTATGTTAAACTGTTAACATTTAGTTACTAAAAAATTTATGATACTAAGTTTCTATCTCTTGGTGTGATTAATGATAGGAAAAACCACATGTTGCCTAGTGGAAAACCATGCAAATCCACCATTATGATAGTTTGAATGAGCTTTTTGGGTTAGATCAAGTTGTAGGCCAAAGATCTTCTACTTTTATGATGTGAAACAGTCATTTGGAAAAGGAAATAGAAAAGGAAAAAGGAATAGCAAAGGATAATGTTGATCAGAATAACCCAATTGGTGATAGTTACATTGATTACCTGCATGGTGGTATATTTGATGAAAGGCGAGAAGAGTCCCCCCATTGTTGACTCATATAGTCCAACTTTTGGACAAACACATCAGTCTGCAAAGACATCTGTTCTCATGGAACAAAGCATAAGACTCTAATGAATATTTATGTGAAGGCTTAGTTGGAGAGAATGACGATTGACATTGGACTTGTAGCTGAGGCATTGAATAAAGGTAACATCATTTCTAATCAATTGAAGGATGTGGCTAAGCAACAAATAGAAATATATGAATGACAAGTCGCAACTATTAAGAAGCGCAATGAAATCTGGCAGAACAGTAGACCTCAAATTTATACAGGAGCAAATGTATGGAATATGTTGTTTAAGCTTCCTTTGTTACAACAATTTTGTTTCCAATATTGTGAAATTCTTTGCAATGACAACAAAAAGAAAGAACTAAATTTTGGTGTACCTAGTTATCTATCAAATTATGAATGCTTATGGACACAATTGATGTTATTTGATGTCATTTTGTGTTATATATCTTAATTATTTATGCCTCTAGTTCTTTTGTGTATATCTATTAAGTACAATTTGATGCCTTGCGTTATGTAGTATATCAAATATTTTGGGAAAAAATAGATAGTAAAGATGAAATACGTATATACCACATTAGGCAGTTGACACTAGATGCAATTAGGATGGTATAGTGATTGTGTGTTAGGCATGCACGTTATTTTTGTTGATTAGATGTCAAACATAACATTTCTTAAGTTTTAAATGACCTATGGAAATTTGAAGTCAACTTGTAATTTTGAGGTAGTTTCCTTGTTATTATAATTGTGGTCTGTCTTTTTTTTTTTTTTTTTTTTTTGTGAATAACATGTTAAAAATTCAAGATGACACTTAAGATTTAAATATGTCTTTGGTTCCTACAAATGTATCACTTTTAAGATTTTAGTTCATGTAAGTTTTTTTATTTGGATTTAGTCCCTTAAAATCAGAGACGGTTAACTTTAGTCCATAAATGCACACCAATACATTATCTTTTATTATTTATTAAAAATTAAAATGTTTTATATTATTAATTAATAAATTTATTTATTTATTATTTAATAATTAGTGTTATTTTATAAAATAAAAAAATGAATAGAAATTAAAAGAGGCGTATATGGTTTTTGGATAGGGTCAAGAAGGGAAGAGTTTCATGGTTTATGGCAGGGAAAATGACAAATTTAAAAATAAAAAAAAACCTAAACGCCTCTTTTAATTTATATTATTTTTTTTATATAAAATAACACTAATTATTAAATGATAATATGTTCATGTACATTTATAGGGTCACATGTCACACTTGTTTGTCAACTATTCTTTTATAATGTTGATTTGACGTTAAAGACTAAAATCGATCATCTACGATTTTACGGAGACTAAATTCAAACATAAAAAAATTATAAAAATTAAAATAAAAAGTAGTAAATTTACAGAATAAAAAAACATATTTATATCATAATTTAATATAAGTTGATATAAGAGGAAGATAAGTACAATATACATAAAAAAATTGAGACAGAATGTAAAGAAAGTTGGGGTACAAGATTATAGTATATATTTGTAAAGAATCTTCACTTTCAATAGTCAATTTTCGCTTGCTTTCAGTTTGAAGGTGCAATGTTGAAATCTGATCATTGCCTTCGAGTTATTTGCACTTATCTCAAAGCAACAAAAATCATAAAAAAAGATTTATTTATAAAATTGAGATTTTTTTTTAATGTTTAGAAAAGTATTATCTCTTTTTTCACTTTTTACTCAATCAATCAAAAAAAAAAAATAAAAACTTTATGTTTATATCTCTTCTATTTCATTCATTTTTTCTATTTTAAACAATATCAAACTTCTATTCTATTTTTCGTCAATTTTTCTCTTTTTACATCCTCTCTCATCTAAATTTTTTCTCTCTACCATTCAAAAAGTTAAACTTTGTCCTCAAGATCCATAGAAAAGTCCCACTATTTTCGGGCTGGATACACATTAGACAGTTCAATATCTCAATCTTCTCATGCCTAATTCTCTTCATCGTTCCACCCTTAACAATTTTGATGCCTTTACTTGAAATTCCTTCGTTGTCAAGCCTCTTTGTTAACAAAAATTGAACATAAACAACTTGGATCATGTCATTATTAACCCCTCTAAAAATAATATTGTCCTTAAGATTAAACGCCAAAAGAATATCATTCATAATTCTGTGAACATTGTTATTCCTAAAGAGCAAATAAAAGTTGTCTAAAATGCCCTATTATTTCCGGAATTATAAACATTTTTTACTTTGTGAAAATATTTGTTATTTTCATTTAATATATATTATGTTAATTTTATTTATTAATAGAAAAGTAAAATACTTTTAAAATATTTTAGAAACAATAAAAATGTCAATAAATTATTTTTATTATTTTTGAAAATATATTTTTATTAAATAGTTTTTCATCCTATCTCGATCATAATAATTCACTTCAATAATGTCTCATGAAAATAAAATAATTACATATTTTAAAAAATAAAAAAAGATTCACAGAATAAATAATATTTTAAAAAATAAAAACAAGAAATATTTTGATAAAATAACATGTACATAAGTATGCAAAATTGGCGGTTCCTAAGCACCAACGATACAACAATATAAGAGCATTAGGAGTGGGTTCTTGATGAGGTGGGTCAAACAAGCCTAATTTCCAAGGCCCAAATACAATAGAAGTAGCTCCATTTGGGGTGACCCACTAAGAATTTTCAAAGAAAAAGTACTTGTCAAAGTAGTGGCTACACTTTTTTGAGTTAAGATCTTTCAATTTTCACTTTCTCCATTTTTTTATTACCAAAGTGTTTTGAAGATATAAAATATAATAATTTGATATTTGATGGGTTTAGATAATTTTACACATTCTAAAAAACTTTAGAACTAATAATAAAGGAGAAAAATAGCGTTTTTTTCATCAATAGCATCTTTTTATATAAAATTTTCCATTATACCTATATTAACATTTATATATTAAAATATCTATATTTTGTCTTTAAGAGTTGCATCTCTGAAATATACCATCTTTAACCTTTTAATTTTTTTTTTTACTTTTTATTTTAACAAAAGAATAATAATTAATTTAATAAATAAAAAATAATAAAAAATTTCAAAAAAACAAAATTATATTAATAAAATCAAACAAAATATATTTAATAGACAAAAAAAATACATCAAAATTAATGCGGTTGAATATATGTGCTAAAATAAATAACGTATGTGTTATATTATTTTAACAACTCTCTTATATTTTGTAGATAAATTAACAACTTAATTATATTTTGTTAACAAATCACTTCTATTTTTTCTCTATATCTAATAAATAAATAATGTTTAAATATGTTTTTGATCCTTGCAAATATGTTTCATTTTGATTTTAGTCCCTATAATTTTTTTTATTTGATTTATACATTTTCAAATCGTAACAAGTTTTAAAAGAGTCTTTTATGAATCTTTTTTAGTAAAAAATGGTGACGTGACTAATTTTGGATGAAGTGGCACATGATCATGTAATTGTTGTTGACTAGGTAATATTTAATATTTAAAATTAAAATTCATTTTATTAACTCATTTAATCATTTAATTAAAAACTTAAAACTAACTAATTTATTAATAAACTAATTAAATAATAAAACTCAATAATCTTCATCTTCAACCCCATATTTTTTAACAAAAATTCAACAACCATCATCTTCAACCCTAATTTCTTCATCTTCAAATCACAAAAATTCATATATGATGCAAACTCTAAAAGTTCTAATATCTCATTTTTCCTACACCACACATATAATTCTAACTAAATAGGCACTATCACGGGGTTATAGTTCTTACATTATTAATAAAATCAAATAAAATACATTAGATTGAAGGGAAAAAATACATCAAATTGAAAAAAAAAATATACATCAGATTTAAATTAATGATGACCACTTAAATGTCCTCCAATTTCGCATCTAAGATTATCCTCATCTTAATTTGTATGTGGACTAGAACCAATACCACTTGCCTCTATATAATTTTTTGTCTCGTGGTTATACATGATATCAAAAAATAACATAAACCACCTTATAATAATAATAATGTATTTTGTTTAATTTTATCAATATAATTTACTTTTTTATTTATTAGATTCGGAGAAAAAATAGGAGAGAGTTGTTAACAAAATAGAATTAAGTTACTAGTTTATCTGCAAAATAGGAGGGAGTTGTTAAAATAATATAACACGTTATTTATTTTGACACATGTAATCAATCACATTAATATTTTTTTCTTCTATTAAACATATTTTGTTTAATTTTATTAATATAATTATTTTTTTCTAGAAATAATTACTATTTTTTATTTATTAAAACTAACATTTATTCCTTTGTTAAAATAAAAAATTAAAATGTTATAGAGGGTCACATCTCGAGGGACGTTAACAATGAATATATATATGTTAACTTGAAGGAACATTAACAAGAAATGAAAAAAACGTTATCTTTTCACTTTTATGGACGATCATTTTGACTATACCTTCGCATATCTAAGGAAAAATAAAAGTGAAATGTTTGACATGTTTAAGATCTTTGTAACTGAAATTGAAAATTAATTTAGTAGAAAGATTAAAATGTTTCGTAGTGATAGAGGAATCAAATATCATTCTAGTTCATTTAATATGTTTTATAAATTGTATGAATTATACATGAAACAACTACACCATATTTGCTTGAAATGAATGATAAAGTTGAAAGAAAGAATAGCACTCTTAGTGAACTATTTGTGGCTATTATGCTTAATTATGGTGCTACATCTCATTGGAGGGGAGAAATTATATTGATTGTTTGCTATGCGTTGAATATAGTTCATAAATATAAAAACAAAACATCTCCTTATCAGATTTTGAAGAAAAAACAACCGAATTTGTCTTATTTTTGAACTTGGAGTTGTTTGAGTTATGTCAGAATCATCGACCCCAAGCGAGTTAAAGTCGTCAGTAGAGCTTATGAATGTGTATTCAATGGGTATGCAGTAAACAACTAAACGTATAAGTTTTATGACCTAAATGAAAAAATGATCATAAAATCAAATTTTGTTGGCTTGTATGAAAATAAAATTCCCTTCAAATCGAGAAATAGTGGGGGCAGCGAACCAAGTCATGTTCTTGTGATGAGGAACACTGAAAACAACAAACAAGACGAAACAAAACCTAAAAGAAGTAAGAGAGCCATAATTGCAAAAGATTACGGACCTAATTATACAATTTGTACCTTAGAAGAGGATCTTGTAAATCTTCAAGAAGCTTTGTCATCTTTGGATGCAGGTTTATAGCAAGAAACCATAAATGATGAAACGGATTCTCAAGAGTCTAACAAGACCTGGCATTTAGTTGACTTGTCTCCTGGTTGCAAACTGATAGGTTGTAAATTAATATTGAAAAAGAAACTAAAATATGATGGAACTATTGATAAATACAAGGCTCGTCTTGTAGCCAAAAGTAATAGACAAAGACAAAAATGTAGATTTCTTGGACACTTTTTCATTGGTCACTAGATTTACATCTATTAGGGTACTCATTTCACTTTTGCTATTCATAAATTGGTGATACATCAAATGTATGTCAAAACAAATTTTTAAATGGTGACTTGAAAGAAGAAATCCCTATATGATCTTAAACAAGCTCCTACGCAATGACATAAAAAGTTTGATTACTTGTTTATATTGAATGAGTTTAAATTAAATGAAAGTGAGTGACAAATATATTAATTACAAATCTTAAAATGACATTTGCACTATCATATATTTTTATGTAGAGAAGCTACTCATATTTGATTCACACATTCAGGTTGTAAAAATTGTGAAATCATTGTTGTGTAATAACTTTGATATGAAAGACCTCGAAGAAGTTAGTGTAATCCTTGGAATCAATATTACTAGGTCAGAAAAGATAATTTCTTTGGATCAGTCTCACTTGTCTAAAAGATCATAAAGAAATACAAATACTTTGATTGTAAACCTGTTTGCACATCATATGATCCAAGTGTGAAACGTTTCAACAACACTGGTGAATGTGTTAGAAAAATTGAATATGCGAGCATCATTGGTAGCCTCAGATATGTCACTCAATGTACTAGACCCTACATTGTCTACATCATGGGACTATTGTGCAGGTTTATTAGTAGGTTTAGTATGGAGCATTGGGACGCTATCGAAAGAGTCATGAGATACCAACAAATGACCATAAGTCTTAGGTTACATTATTAAAGATTTATTGTCATCCTTGAAGGATATAATGATGCTAATTTAAACACCTTAGCAGATGACTCTAAAGCAAACGATGACTATATTTTTAGTATAGTCGATGGTGTTGTATCTTGAAAATCGAAGAAATAGATAATACTGACTTAATCCACTATGGAGTGTGAAATGATAGCACTAGCTAATGTTATTGAAATCCCTTTATGGGATAAACCTATGTCAGCTGTGTTGATTCATTGTGATAGTATCACAACTATTGCAAAGAATGAGAATCGTTAATACAACAGTAAGAGACGACAAATACATCGTAATCACAACATTGTTATAGAGTTACTTTCTAAATAAGCTATTAGATTGGATCGTGTACGCACTGATGAGATTTTAGCAGATCCTTTGACGAAAGGGTTAGCTAGGGAGAAAATCTTAAATACATCCAAAAGGATGAGAATACTGCCTATAGAGTCACTCATGATGGTAACCCAACCTAAAGAATTAGGTTCAATGGGTAATAACAAGTCGTGAATGATATGAGATGAACATGCTATTATAAATTAGAGAAGCATGATTGCTGAAGCGATGATAGGATGAGGTCATAGAAACTCTTAACAAGATCTACACTCTATGGGGAGTGGAGTACCTAGCTACATAAATACTCTTTATAAACACACTTATGTGAATATTGCGTGGGGGTCGCTTCCTATGGAATTTTGAGGCAGAATTCCTAGAGCATTCACTATATTAAGATAGACGTGCAGGGCAATTAACGTTTGGGCATTTGAGAATACACCTTATGAAAAGGTTGTGTGTGAATTTGATGTTAGAGATAAAGTTCAAGACAATGAGTCACTCTTGTTAAATTTGAATCTTATTTATTATGTAAATGTTCTAATCATAAGACACATCTACTTATGCACCACTCTATAAAAGCATTTGACGTTATTTCAGAAACAATTTTTTTGATTCAAATGGGAGATTGTTGGAACATAGAGTATGTTAGTTTGTGAATTTTAAAATTGTTGAAGTCCCACATTAGAAAACTCTCATATATTGAGTAGTTTTCAACTCTAAAAATACTTAAATTTCACATTGGATAGTTAACATATGTTGGTTTGCTTTCATCACTATATAAATAGTGTGAAACTCTTGTGAAAAGCACATCAAAGTTGAATGCATTTCCCAACTTTCTCTTTTCTTCCTCTTCTGCTTAATGTATTTCCGAGCCACTTGTCCCCTTTCTTTATGTCCCTTCGATATTTTAGAGTGGTTTTGTACCGTAGTCCCTTCGATATTTTTGAGCGGTTTAGTACCGTAGTCCCTTCGATATTTTAGAGTGGTTTTGTACCGTAGTCCTTTCAATTTTTAGAGCGGTTTTTATGTCGTAGTCTTGTCGATTTTTTAGTGGTGGTCTACTAGAGCGGATTTTTGTGTCGCAATCCTTTCGATTAATGAGTGATCATAATACCATATTACGAGTGATTTTAACCATTATATTGATAGTGTAATTGTAGAATTGTTTTCTAAGGTGTAGTAGAATTCCAATACAATTTGTCTAAACTATTTTATTCTGGAGACTTCGTAATTGGTCGTCTGCCTTGTACAATTTAGATAGTGCCGCAAAACATTTTAAAAAGGGCGATCTAGTCCACGAATCAACCTAATAATATTTTTGTTGAAAAGATCGTTATCATCTATCCATTTTTTCAAAATAAAAAGATGATTAATAAAACTAAATTCGATTATCATGTCTATAGCAACATGAAACATATCAAGAATTTTTTGTACAGTGATGGCTACCAATAAGAGAAAAGATTCAATTTTTTGTATGAAGCATTGTGTTGAATGCCTGCCAAGTTGCCAACTGATGACATTCAGATCCCCATAGCCACCAACGCAGAACACGAGCTTTTAAATCAGATATATTAATTTTGATTGATCTGATTTTTTTTTCCTATATTCAAAATTAAAGCAAGTATAAATTAAATTTTTATTGTTAATAAATATCATTTTAAAATTTAATTTTTAACTAAAATCTCGTTTGAATATGTCAATCAAAGGCATAACACCATTGATGTTTTTTAAAAGAGTTAAATTTAAATTCTAAAATATATATATATACAAAGGACCTATAAAAAAATTTAAAATACAAGTTTGGTTCATCAAAATTAATTTTAACACTCTTTTCTTAAAGTAGAAATGATGAGCAATGTAGAAAGGCCAACGAATTGAGGTAATCAATGCCAAGAAAGAAAACCTTTGTTCAAATCCAAATGCAATTAAAGCATATGTATCACATATCCAAGAATGATTGCAAACATGATTTCGATAGCCATATACCAAATACTAAGAATGATTACACACATAAGTTGGCTTTGTTTGTTGCTTAGTGTAAATCATGACACAAAAATAACCTATGATTGAATCGAGACAAAAAGTTTAAAAGATAAGTGTCTTTAGAATTTGTCTTCTATATATGAATAAAAGTACATGTTACATTCCTCTCACATCCGTTCCCTCTCGTGAGTATTGATATGATCCATATGTGGCACAAAGTTAAAGCGAGGTGAGGCAAAAGGAATTTCAATTAGCTTTACAACTTTGCACAAGTGTCTTTTAGTGCCTTTACTAAATACCACATGATAGTTTTACAATTTTTTTTTCTCAAGTATTTGAATTTTTCTATGGCTAGCAATTTCATATTTTCTTTCATTTCCTCCTTTTTCACTCACTTTAATTAAACGATAATGTGATTTCAATGATCGTAAACCCAAAACACTCCCATATCTCACATGCATGCACCCAAAATCTTCATCATTAGCACTCTTCAAACAAAACCAAAACCCAAGCTTATGTTTAGACCAAGCTATTTGAATTTTTCTAAATAGACAAAAACACGAAAGTTATTTCATCATTCTATCTAATTAAAAATGTGAAGTTACGAGTCACACAAATTGTTTTTAGACCTATTAATTTTTGTCCTACTAAAGAAAATAAAAGTAATATTTTTCAATATTAGCTAAATTTTAAATTTTATGTCAAATAATAAAATTTTCTAGTCTTTTATTAGAAATTTAAACATATTATTCATACATTAAATTTTTTATATTTAAATATGTTATTATAAAATAGAATTGAAATAGAACATTACAATAATGGAAATTTTTAAAGTGTCATATTAAATCTAAAAAAAATGTTAATTTCTTTGACTTATTAATTTATTAATATTTTTAAAGATAAATCCTATTATTTATTTAAATATATTAATATTAAATAGACTTTTAAATAATTAACTAATTAACAATTAATTATTCCAAACTTTTAGAAAAATCAAACTAAAAGACTAAAATAGGTATTCAAATTTTACAAAATCTAACATTACCTAAGTTATTTTAATTATGGTGTATAAGAGAGTATTCAAAATCCATTTAAACTACACTCTATCGGACAACTCAGATCTTAACACATACATAACAAAATTAATGTAATGATTTTTTATCTTTAATTTAAGAGATATAATTAGAATTCAAATCTTATATATGAATACTATTGATACTGGTAATCTTAAGAAAAAGGGTTAATTATTTTTTTATCTGAAAGTGTTAGATTTCAAGTGGTGGTTTGAATTATGATCAATATTTGTCAGTTATGGTGAGATCCGTATCCCTCCCTCCATAGTCTTTTTCATCTTTAAGGACACACATTCCCCCATCTTTTGCGAGCAGCCTCGATCTTTTTTCAATCATTTCACTTTGTGGGGCAACAGTGTTTAACCGAGCTATTTTTTTTTTTTAAATAATTTATTTTGTCGTTTTCATAAGCATGGAAAAACTTGATATTTGAGAAATATTTCTTCATATATATGATTGCTGTTTATTTTCATTTATAAATAGTTTTTCTTTTAGAAAAAAAAATTGTGGATCAGCTGATTTCTGGAGTTCATTGGAGTGAGAACACACCTTCAAGATTTTTATTAATAAATTATAGAGTAAATCCTATATTCATTAAAAATATGTCAGTTACATACCTTACATTTACTAGTATATTGTTTTAATTAATAGCTGAGTGAATAAATATATTTGTCATTTAAATTTAAACATGTCATCTTTTAATTTTGTAAATTGACAAATATATTTTTGAAATTGTAATTCATAATTAAACTTATATCATTGGAGAGTATGATATATGTAACATGTTAATTTAATACTTAACCATTATAAGTTAATTTCATATCAATATTATCGTGATTAGTTTTTCTATTAAGTTTAAATCTTTCACTGATTAATTATTTTATGATTAGTCAATGTACAATAAAAATTACTCAGAAACTTATCTTTAAGATGAGAAGATGACATTGATGTATAATTTGAAGTAACAATGTTGATTTACAAAAAATGTGGGTTTGAATTGTAAATGTTTCTATTTAAAATTCCTAAAAAAAACTTAAGGATTAAACTAAATAATGCTCTTGGTTAAGAAAACACAAAACGAAGAACGTTCTTGGTTTTAACTAGAAAACAAAGAACATTTTTGTTTAGTTTGAAAACAGACATTTAGTTTATGTTTTAACTCAAGTAATTAATTAGGCTTAATAAATAAGGAGATAAGAAAGAGAATATCATACAATGATGTATCATGGTTCGTCGAACTTGGGCTATGTCCAGTCCTCACAACTATGAGTTTTTCGCTAAGTGTTTAAAATAAAGAACCTTCTTGGTTTTACAGCACCTAATTCAGATCACCCTTGATCTATTATAAGCTCTATTTCTTTCCACCCATAAACAAATTTAATTAATTCACCTATCAACCTTGATAAGATTTCATACTTGAACTTATTCCATTTCCCTAAGTGTTGGCCTTTCTTTTATAGACGTTTTGGAGCATTTAATTATGGTCAAAAGAGTTATTGGTAGTGCTTTGTCTTTTTTCACCAAAACCAATATTTATAAATAAAAATATTTAAGCCTTTGAACATTTTATGAAATCTATTTGACTGGACATTATTTATTCGTTCTTGATCAGATTGTTTTTTAATGATCCTTTATGCTTCAAATATATTTATTGATGTTATATCTTTGATTTAGAGACTTGATTCTATCCGAAACAGTGTGGAGAATGATGATGAACTTCAGCAGAAATGCGGAGATTGATATTGAGCTTCTTCAGAATCGTGGAGATTTATATTGAGCTTCTGCAAAATCGTGGAGATTGATAATCAATCTAGACTGATAGTTTTGTACTTTATGGAGATTGATGATCAATTTGGAAGTCCAGTCTTTGATCATTCTGGATGACTTATACATATCAAGATTGGTTAACTTTCTTGACAATTGAGCTGGAGAAGGTTTATACTTGTTTTAACTTGCTTGATTCATGAGCTTTTATCTTAGTGATTTGAATGCCTTCTTTGATTAGAATGGATACTTCTTGATCCTTATCAAGTACAGATAACATTAGCATGAAATTCAGAGGCAGAATCTTCTTTGAACTAATGGAGATTGATTGATCGTGAGGTTGTGATGATCAGTCTTGATCTTGGAGAATATTCTTCATTTTGTTTAGAATGTTCTTGTTTTTTTATTTGTTCAGTTTTTATCTGATTTCTTTATTTTTCTTGATTCCTATCTTTTAATTAATTCACTCAAAAGTACAAGTTCAATTAACATAATATTTTAGAATCATAATTAACATTCTTAATTAATCTTTGTTTATTTTTATCAAAACTTTAATTTGAAATTTTATCATAACATAATTAACGTGAATAAATCACATATTTAATTACAATCACTGACAGTTCTATAAATTTTGATTAGTGGAGACAAAATTATATACTACATATTTATATAAAAAATACCTCAACGTGTTAGCAAAAATTTGAATATTACAAAATTATATCATTATATACCAAAAAATTGAAGATACGACTAACATTTATGAGTTATAATTTCTCATTACGTGTTTTCATATGTTAAAATTATTTTTCAAATTCGATACTATCACTCCTAGAAAATTGCATTTTAACTACCATATTTAGCGTTGGTGCCCGACTCCGATGCTAACTAGCGTCGGTTGGACCGATGCTAAGGTAAAAAATTTATTTTTCAATTTTATTAACACGTAACGTCGGAGTGGATGACGCTAAGTAAAATAAGTCAAACACTAGTTCATTAATTTAATTTTTTATTTTTTATATTAATAGGTAACATCGGAGGGGCCAATGCTAAGTTTTCGATTTTTTAAAATTAATTTTTTTAATAAAATCAGATGAGTACGATCATATTGTAATTAGAACGCGAGCCCTCTCACTCTCACTCACACTCGTCATCGTCACTAAGCTTACAATTTGAACCATCACCAATTCTAAACTCAATGTCCTGAAATCGCCGCCGCATCAAGGGTTCCATCACGTCACCCACTCGGTACCCTAGCTATCAAATCCATTCCCTACTCAAACCCAAGACTCTCTCGAACCCATCAACATCACCCGAACCCCATGACCCTCTCACTTTCAGTGTAGCCGTTTAGGTTTATGGCATTTCAGTTGTGTAATGTGAAGTAGGTGATAGGGGTAACAGGTAGTGGTAATACAAGAATGGTGGATAACTTTGACTTTATTTTTTTGCGTTTTTGGTTCATTTTTTCAGTTGCATGATTTCTGGTTCATTTTTTCTGCCTTTCAAACTTTTTGGACAGATTGCATGATTTTTGGTTTCCATTATCTGTTCCTATGGGATTGGTTCTTTAAGTTGTTGCTTTCTAACTATCCCAAATGCATTTATGCAGGACCTGGTCTCCTGTATCTTGGTGAATTTCGATGAACAACAAATCATAGTTTAGAGGGGGATGGATTATAAGCACTTTAAGGGTATGGATGTTGTTAATTTGATTATACTTTGTTATTAATATGGATGTTGTTGAGTTTATTTGTTGATTTATCATATTTGTTTTCCAGCAAATTTTTATTGCTCTCTATCGATTTGTTCACTTAGCTTAAATGAATATCATTATTATTGTTGTGGGAGATTTTCAGTGCATCGATTCTGTTTAGTGCATCATTCTATATGAATGTAATTTAAGAACCAATATAAAATTATTCAATGTTGTTAAATGCTTCTATTAGCTACTTTTTCTGCTTTTTCTACTTTTTCTCCCCATTTATCCATATGCTGTGGAGGTTGAGAGGCTTCATAGAGTACAATATGCTAAAATTAGAAAGGTGTACATGCTGAATTTATATCTGTTAGCTATTTTTTTTTTTGCTTTTCTCCCCATGTCTGCATATCTTGAATTTTGTTACAATTATACTTGTGTAATGAAATATATGTTGAGATGTGAGTGACTTGTTGAAAAAGTATATATTAATTTCCTTGCAATAGATTAAATTGAGCTCCAGAATATACATTACTCAAACTACACAGATTTCACCTGTATAAGGCTGATTTGGAAAACCTCGCTGAACTCTGTATAAGGTTGATTTGGAAAACCTCGCCGAATTTTGTAAAAGTGCAATCTAACTAAACTAAAATATGATGTTCAATGCAAGTTTGGAAAACCTCCCTATACTTTGTTTAAATTGCTCCTATACTAAAATCAGATGTTCAAGTGCATTCTAAGGCTAAATTGCCTCCCTATACTTTGTTTAAATTGCTCATATACTAAAATATGATGTTCCATGCAAGTTTAGAAAACCTCCCTATACTTTGTTTAAATTGCTCAAATACTAAAATTTGATGTTCAAGTGCAATCTAAGGCTGATTTAATTTAATTATACTTTGTTTTTAATCTAATGATCTAACTAATTAGCTAGTTGCATTGTTATGCAGTGCCATGATATAAATTGGAAATTTTGTTACTGTTTGAATATTAATCTCTGTTATGTTGGAAATTATTCTATATGACTCAGATATATTGCATAAAATTGTTAGGTTCATGAGTTTATTTATCTCTATAATTTTTCATACTTATTTAGTGATTGACAAATTAAGTTTTGGTCTTATAGTAAATGGATCGTACTTGGATGTACAATAGGGTACATGAAAATACAGCGTATTGAAAAAGGAGTATGATAGTGGTTTTAAAGATTTATGAAGAGGGCTTTGAAACAACTGATTTGTATATCTGAGGGAGTGATAAGATGTCGGTGTATAAAATACAAATGTATGAAGATATTAGCAGCAACTACTGTTAGACTTCACTTGTACCGAGATGGATTCCAACCAGATTATTGGATTTGGATTGAACACGGAGATGTGAAGCCAATGGTTGAAATGGTGTTTGATGCAATGGATTTCAACCAATTTAATGCAATGGATGAAATGGTGTTTGATGCTTTTAGGCCTTACCGAGATGTCCTTGATGTGAACACTAACATGGGAAATGAAACATTTGTTGAGGATGAGTTGCCTAACGAAGATGCAAAATGGTTTTATGACAAGTTGATATGCACCAACAAGCCCATCTACGAGGGGGCTACCCAATCAATGTTATCAATATGTGTTCAACTTCTAGCAATTAGGTCTAATTGGCATGTTCCACAAAAAGGTATAGATTTTGTTACAAAAATGCTTAAAAGTGTATGTCCAATGCCAGCATGCTTTCCCGATAACTATTACCAAGAAACACAATTGGTATCAAACTTAGGGTTGAAGGTTGAGATGATTGGTTGTTGTAAGAAAGGATATATGTTATATTACAAGGATGATAACAAGTTATCTGAGTGCAAAATTTGTCATTCTCCTAGGTTCATTTCACGTATGACTGGTATGGGAAAATACAAAGATGTTCCAGCAAAAAGAATGTTTTATTTCCCTATCATTCCTAGATTACAAAGATTGTATGCATCAATAGAGTCTGCAGCTGAAATGAGATGGCATCACGAGAATAAAAAGAGTTCAAACGTCCTTCACCATTCGCCTGATGGAAAAGTGTGGAAACATTTTGACGATGTATATCCTGACTTTGCTAGGACCCCATAAATGTAAGGTTGGGTCTATGTTCAGATGGATTTACTCCTTATATTCAAGTATCTACTTCTCCATACTCCTGTTGGCCAGTTATACTGACTCCATACAATCTTCCCCTGAAATGTGCATGAACAAACCATACTTATTTTTGACTTGTCTCATACATAGACCTTCTAATCCCAAATAAAATATAGATGTCTACTTGCAGTCATTGATTGATGATTTGCAATGATTGTGGTCCAACGACATTTTGACCTATGATATATCCATAAAACAAAACTTCATCATGAAAGCATGCTTGATATGGACAATTAATGATTTTCCCGCCTATGGTATGTTATCTGGATGGGGAACACAAGGTAAGTTGGAATGTTCTCATTGCATGGAAGACACAAAAGCGTTCACTTTGAAATATGGCGGTAAGAATTCTTGGTTTGATTGTCATCGTCGATTCTTGTCAGCTAATCACTCTTTCAAAATAAGTAAAAGAAGTTTTACAAAAAATAGGGATGAGAAAGATGGTCAACCTTACATTTGCACATGGAAAGAGATATCATAGATGGTGAGTAATTTTCCAAAAGTGGCTGAAATTGGTTGGAAAAAGAAATAGAACGGGTATGGAGTGGGTCATAATTGGAAAAAAGTATTTTTTAGGATCTTCCATATTGGAAGGATAACTTGTTAAGGCACAACCTCGATGTGATGCATATAGAGAAAAAGGTCTTCAATGATATATTTAACACTTTTATGATTATTAAAGGTAAAACAAAGGATAATGAAAAGGCGAGAAAAGACTTGTCTTTATTATGCTTTCGTGGAGACTTGGAGATGCAAGTCTTATATAACGGAAAGATGGGTAAACCAAAGGAAAATTACACTTTGACATCATCAGATGTCAAGTTAGTTTTTAAATGGCTTAAGGGATTGAGAATGCCTTATGGCTATGCTTCAAACCTTGCTAGGTGTGTTGATGTTGAGAAGGGTACGATACATGGGATTAAGAGCCACCATGAATATCATGTTTCCATGGAATATTTACTCCCAATTGCATTTCATTCCTTGCCATAATTTGTTTGGAAACCAATAACTTAGCTAAGTTGTTTCTTTAAGGATCTTTGTTGCAATACATTGAGGTTGGCAACTTAGTTAAGTTGAATGATAACATTCCAATTATCATATGCAAGTTAGAAAGGATTTTTTCACCAGGTTTATTCGACTCAATGGAGCATCTTCCAATACGTCTTGCCTATGAAGCAATGTTAGGTGGTCTAGTGCATTAGCGGTGGATGTATCCATTTGAAAGGTAACTTTTGTGGTTGATTTTTTAACAGATTATATGTTTATTATAACCTACTTAATATACATTTAATGATTAAATGTGCATATGTATGGGAGTCTCAAAGCGGGTAGTGACAAACAAGGCTAGGGTTGAAGGCTCCATATGTGCCGACTATATTCAACGCGAGACAACTTATTTTTGTTCTCATTATTTCAAGTCATTCAATTTGTTGCCAACCACAAATTTAAGTAATAATCGTCATTTAGAATGTGATGATCTCCAACCTTCACTATCCATCTTGCTAAAATGAGGTCGACCTGGTGGGAAGTCTGGAACACATTATCTAACAGATAACGAATGGATATCTGCTCAAGTACACGTGTAGATTAATTGTGATGAAATTAAACCATATCTTGAGTAAGTGTTCATCATAATGCGTGGAAAATTATATTGATGTAAACCATAATATGTATTTACTTATGAACTATGTGATTGTTGATAGCTTATTCTTGGAGAATCACTCAATCAATGAAGAAGACACATCTAAACGTATACATGTAGAGTTTCCCATATGACTGAAAGCATATGTAAATCACGAGGCAAATGTTGTGACCAACAAAGACATAATAGCACTATCTTGTGGTCCTTCATCAATGGCAATATCTTGGAATATTCACTTTGCTAACGGATACACGTTTCACACTAAGGCCTACAACATTAATAAAAAGACAATCAATAGTGTGGTGCATGTAAGGGGTCTTACTGAAGGAGGAGAAGATGATTACTATGACACGATCAACTATATCAGAAAAATAGATTACTTTATTTTATTGTGAATGGTTTGACCCAACAAAAAATAGGGGTACAAAGATTCATCCACAATATCAAATTGTTGATATTAAGATGGATAAACGTTATCGTCTTTATGATTCTTTCATCCTGGTGCAAAAAGCATGACAAGTGTATTATGAACCCTATCCAGAAATGTGTAGAGATAAGTGTGGATGGTGTGTAGCAATTACCACAAAACCAAAGGGTCACATGGAGATTGACAACACAGAGGATGAAATTCCTTAATAGTCTGATGGGATGTCACATGTTCTACCAATTGCAAAAATAAAATCAATATCTTGCTTACGTGATAACTCAGAAGTAGATGTGTTCGAAGAGATTTTTTTATTAAAGATTGTAGTGAAGGGAGAAATGATAGTGATCGAACATATTACAATAGTATTTTGTATTGCAGAGTTTATTTTATGTATTTTTTTATTGCACTGTTCATTTTGTACTTAAGCAACTTGCTAAGTTCTGATAAATTGTTTACTTTGTGTATTTTGTATATTGATAAATTGTATTATGTAATTTGAATTATGTATTTTGATAAATTTTGTACTTAAGCAACTTGTATTTTGATAAATTGTATTATGTATTTTGTATTGCACTGCTCATTTTGTACTTAAGTGACATTTTTTATTT
>JBBPBS010001045.1:2753679-2771602 GCA_037974835.1 Cicer judaicum | reverse complement strand
TATCATGTTTCCATGGAATATTTACTCCCAATTGCATTTCATTCCTTGCCATAATTTGTTTGGAAACCAATAACTTAGCTAAGTTGTTTCTTTAAGGATCTTTGTTGCAATACATTGAGGTTGGCAACTTAGTTAAGTTGAATGATAACATTCCAATTATCATATGCAAGTTAGAAAGGATTTTTTCACCAGGTTTATTCGACTCAATGGAGCATCTTCCAATACGTCTTGCCTATGAAGCAATGTTAGGTGGTCTAGTGCATTAGCGGTGGATGTATCCATTTGAAAGGTAACTTTTGTGGTTGATTTTTTAACAGATTATATGTTTATTATAACCTACTTAATATACATTTAATGATTAAATGTGCATATGTATGGGAGTCTCAAAGCGGGTAGTGACAAACAAGGCTAGGGTTGAAGGCTCCATATGTGCCGACTATATTCAACGCGAGACAACTTATTTTTGTTCTCATTATTTCAAGTCATTCAATTTGTTGCCAACCACAAATTTAAGTAATAATCGTCATTTAGAATGTGATGATCTCCAACCTTCACTATCCATCTTGCTAAAATGAGGTCGACCTGGTGGGAAGTCTGGAACACATTATCTAACAGATAACGAATGGATATCTGCTCAAGTACACGTGTAGATTAATTGTGATGAAATTAAACCATATCTTGAGTAAGTGTTCATCATAATGCGTGGAAAATTATATTGATGTAAACCATAATATGTATTTACTTATGAACTATGTGATTGTTGATAGCTTATTCTTGGAGAATCACTCAATCAATGAAGAAGACACATCTAAACGTATACATGTAGAGTTTCCCATATGACTGAAAGCATATGTAAATCACGAGGCAAATGTTGTGACCAACAAAGACATAATAGCACTATCTTGTGGTCCTTCATCAATGGCAATATCTTGGAATATTCACTTTGCTAACGGATACACGTTTCACACTAAGGCCTACAACATTAATAAAAAGACAATCAATAGTGTGGTGCATGTAAGGGGTCTTACTGAAGGAGGAGAAGATGATTACTATGACACGATCAACTATATCAGAAAAATAGATTACTTTATTTTATTGTGAATGGTTTGACCCAACAAAAAATAGGGGTACAAAGATTCATCCACAATATCAAATTGTTGATATTAAGATGGATAAACGTTATCGTCTTTATGATTCTTTCATCCTGGTGCAAAAAGCATGACAAGTGTATTATGAACCCTATCCAGAAATGTGTAGAGATAAGTGTGGATGGTGTGTAGCAATTACCACAAAACCAAAGGGTCACATGGAGATTGACAACACAGAGGATGAAATTCCTTAATAGTCTGATGGGATGTCACATGTTCTACCAATTGCAAAAATAAAATCAATATCTTGCTTACGTGATAACTCAGAAGTAGATGTGTTCGAAGAGATTTTTTTATTAAAGATTGTAGTGAAGGGAGAAATGATAGTGATCGAACATATTACAATAGTATTTTGTATTGCAGAGTTTATTTTATGTATTTTTTTATTGCACTGTTCATTTTGTACTTAAGCAACTTGCTAAGTTCTGATAAATTGTTTACTTTGTGTATTTTGTATATTGATAAATTGTATTATGTAATTTGAATTATGTATTTTGATAAATTTTGTACTTAAGCAACTTGTATTTTGATAAATTGTATTATGTATTTTGTATTGCACTGCTCATTTTGTACTTAAGTGACATTTTTTATTTGCTCTTTATTTACTTTATGACAACAGATGACTAACAAAGGTGGCGGTGATAAAGGAAAGGTCCATCCTACTAGGTGTAAACCAAAGATGTTACGACCGAGTAAACTTAATAAGCAGTGGGATGTTATATGTCGCAACTTGTCTACCACTAGGCCACTTCATCATTCGTCTTCAGCTTCATCTCAGCCTCCAACATCAACTAAGATTGTAGCACCTGCTGATACTATAACACCACATGAGACTTTGGTAGAGAAAGAATATGGAACAAACTTCGAATGATCATGAGGATAGGGTGGAAATTGGGGACCACAACCAAGAGGATGAGGAGGTGGGTCAAGGGAACGTTCCTCCTATCGTGCTTGTGAGAGATGACAATGAAAAAGTCATTATACAACCTTATGGTAAAGGGTAAGTTACAAAAATTGTTTATTTTCTTAATATTAAAAGCATAAGTATAGACACATATTATTTACTTAATACTTTATTTCTTCAATACATTAATGCAAACTCACTCCTAGCAATGCAGTTGCAGATGCCATTAGGTATGCCATACAAAAACAATTTCGTGAGCCTATCTATGGTTGGAGTGCTACCACTAACATGATTAGACAAGATTGGTTTGAAAAGTTTGCACGGTTCATTTGGTACTTAAGTGACATTTTTTTATTTACTCTTTTTTACTTTATGACAACAGATGACTAACAAAGGTGATAGTGATAAAGGAAAGGCTCATCCTACTAGGTGTAAACCAAAGATGTTGCGACCGGGTAAACTTAATGAGCACTGAGATGTTATATTTTGCAACTTGTTTACCACTAGGCCACTACATCGTTCGTCTCCAGCTTCGTCTCAACCTCCAACATCAACTAAGATTGTAGCACCTGCTGATACTATAACACCACCATCCCACCCGACACCATCTCCCATCCATGCCTCAACCCCTGAGGTATTTTTCTTTATGCCGACTCCAGGTTTAAGTATTCATAACATGGGTGCCTCTTCACAACATTCCCCACATGAGACTTTGGTAGAGAAGAATGTGGAACAAACTTCCAATGATCATAAGGATAGGGTGAAAATTGGGGACCACAACCAAGAGGATGAGGAGGTGAGTCAAGGGAACGTTCCTCCTATTGTGCTTGTGAGAGATGATAATGGAAAAGTCATTATACGACCTTATGGTAGGATAAGTTACAATAATTGTTTATTTTCTTAATACTTTATTTCTTCAATACATTAATGCAGACTCACTCTTAGCAATGCAATTGCATATGCCATTAGGTATGCCATACAAAAACAATTTTGTGAGCCTATCTTTGGTTGGAATGCAACCATTGACATAATTAGACAAGATTGGTTTGAAAAGTTTGCGGTAAGCCTTTGAATATAATCATATGCTCAATTAATTTTTCTAGCATATATAGGGAGAATTGTGTTATCTGTTTTGTTGATAGTAGTTACTACATATATACTTTTTGTTATTCCCAAGAGAAGGTGTCGGGATCCTTTTCATAATGATATTGTGAAACGTCTATTTGAACAAAAGCCGCTAAAAGACTATCAGATATGCTTACAAAGGTGAGGAAAAAAGGGACTCGACCTAGTTAGATAGGTGAGGAAGCTTGGATTGGTCTTCAAGCATATTTGGAAGGTACATCATTCAAGAACATCTCCAACCAAAATAAGACCAATCGAGCTTCAATAAGAGGTAGGGTTATCCACACCTCAAGCCGTAAGGCTCATATTGATGTTGCGATTGAGCTCGTATGTTACATTTACCTAAAATTAATACAATTTAATTTTATGATATCTAATTCTAAGTTATAATCCAATAATCTTGATTTTATTTGTAGAACAATAACCTTCAAAGAGATTTACTTCTAGATGGGTTATTTTTGACAACTCACAAGAGGAAAAATGGAACTTGGGTTGATAGTCGCGCAAAATCTACCTATGTATGTTCTTTATTTATGTAAATTCCTTATGCAAATTCTTTATTTTACAAATCAACCAAAAAATAATATGATCTCATTTATACCAAGAGTCCTAGAAGAACAATCCATTTATTATACACGTATTGGTCTAAGTTAGTATGTTATCTATATCTTGATTTGTTTGTTTAATTTATTTTAGAAATTTGATCATATATTACGTTATTAATTTATTCCATTTATCAGGGAATATTTTAAAAAAAATTGGAGGAATTACAAACACGACTTGGCGAAACAAGTGAAGAAAGTGCTAAAGAGGTAGACGGAGGGACAATATTTAAGTTATGGACTAAATCTGCAGGGGGTCTATTAACGTCCAACAGGGGTGTGTATCGCTTACACAACATTCCCAGAATCCTTCTAATTCTATGACTGGGATGTCTTTAGAAGTGGAGAGGGCAGCTAGAATTAGAGTTGAACAAATTGCTCAAGATGTAGTGGCCTAAGCTTAAGTGGCTACCAAATTCGCCGAAGAGGCTACGGAACGTTCAAATAAGTTAGAGAACGATTTTGATGCATTAAAGCAATTTTTTGGAGATAAAATTGACGCTTAGCACCGCCAATTAGTTGGTCGATCATCTACTGTGAGTCATCCTCCTTCGCATCTTCATTACGATCATAATTTGGACGACGTGTCGCTGGACAAACCTTAATGTCATAGTTATGCTTACTTTTTGTAGTAATTGGTTGACAATTATGTATTAAGTAACTTTGTTAAAGGTGTTATTCGATACTATCTTGTTATTTTGTAGTTTCAAAACATATGATATTTTGTTAAGTTATTTAACACTCTGGTGCGTTTGTTATGTTGTCAATGCAATGACTTTTAATATTTCTTAATTATATTATAAAAAAAATAAAATTAAGCAGGGCTGAAAAAATAAACATAAAAAACTAAATAAATTTGAACTTAGCATCAGCCAGTTCGACGCTACATTATAAATAGACTTGACTTTTATTTTGAATTTAGCGACGGTCCTCTGACGCAATTATTTTTCTCCCAACTGATGTGTCAACTGACATTTTTAGCGTCGAATGTTTCAATTTTATAGATAGCGTCGGTGTAGCGTGGGCCTAGCCGACACTAATATAGCGTCAGATGGTGTTTGGCTGACGCTAGTCATTAGTTTCGATCGTTTTAGCCTAAGTCCAACTTCGACGCTAAATCACCATTAGCGTCGGCTTTTAGTCTATTAGCGTCGAGATTGAGCCAACACTAAATCATGTTTTTTTGTAGTGTATAGAATCAAAATAATATATATATATATATATATATATATATATATATATATATATATATATATATATATGTCATCAAACTATCATTCAATAGTTAATCTCTCACATCATTATATTTTATATTTTTTATAAATAAAATTATCTAATGATTTTTAGTGCGGACAATGGACAATAGTTAAACTTTTAATAAAACAAATAATATTATTCAATGTCTAATACTAAAATAAACAACTTATAAGAATAATTTCCCCTAATTAAATACATGTGTATGTATTCACTTCTGATTACAGTGTTACGTTAAAATATTTATCGATAAAAGTTTAAAGAAATATTATTTTAATTAATATTTAATAATTTTAAATATGTTTTTACTAATTCAAAAAATTTTAAAAATTGTTTGTAATTTCATAGATCAGTATATATATTCCCTTTTAATGGTTTAAACGTTATTTACTGCTCTGATTCCTTTTTGATAAAAACCAAGATATATATTATGGTGGAAAGTTGTGTTGTAATAGATGAGAGAGTCGCTCAGAATTTTGAGAATAAAGCTTTGATCTTAACGAATGAGTTTTCACCAAATCAATTTTATTTTCGGTATAATATGTATTATTTCTAATCAATTTTATTTTGGGTATAATATGTATTATTTCTCTGTAGCTCTATCACCTCAATTTCAATTGAGAAGAGTATGTTGAAATCTAAAGATTTTTATAAAAAATAAATAAATTGTTGAGAATAGAGTGTGCCTTCATGCACTTCAAATCATACCAAAATAATTTGCTACCATCCTAGAGAATTGTGAATTAGTTCGGAAGTACCGATTCACAATCCTTTTATGTATTAGTTCACAAAAATTCTTGCGAAGTTCACATAAATTCTTGCGAAATTCGCATATATCCACGTACTGAGAAAACATTCTAGTTAATTAAGCATTAAAATAGCCCAATAACAGATTATCGAAACTAAAGCTTTATGCTGCATTAGGAAATCTTATTCACTAAAATTATTAGCGAATTACATAGTTTTTCAAAAAGAGTTTTACTCCTCGATTATTCCAAGAGAGCTTACCTTTGTATTTGTATTTATAGAGATAACTTACCTCTATATATTTGACAAAGGTTCCGATGTGGACTTATGCTACCTCTCTTTTGGTGACTATAGTCACTTATCTTTTCTTATGTGGCTTTTGGTTGGGATATGATTTTTAAAATAAATGTTACTATTTTTTCTTTCTTTTTATTGATTATATTAATATTTTTTATTATTTAATTTTTTTGTTTTTAACTAAATAATTTTTTTTATTTATAGTGTATTGATTAGTATATTGCAACATACCATGAATTGCATGGTGTATTAACTATTTATACCCTCTACGTATTTAATACTTTTAAAGTTGTATATTGCGTAACCGAAGCTTAACCACTTACCAAATAGAATTTCAAACCATGTGACTATGCTTCAGATTATAAATATTGTTGTGTTTATACATGTGAGGTGTTTGTTGATTATGATTGGTAGTACATCGAGAGTTTGTAATAATTGTGATTGTTCATGTCTTGTAGAATTGGTGGACAATGTTCGTCACTTATAGAGTTGATAGACAATATTTTCCTTCATTATAACAATTTTCAAATGATTTCTAAAGACATTTAATCCACTGGTTTACAAGCAAATTGAGAACATAAAAATCCTAAACACAAAAATCCAAAACAGCAACCGCTACAAAGTTATATAGAACAATGCACAACAGTAATAAAAAAAATATTACAGTGGTGCAGAAAGACATATTAGTAGGAATTAATCTATTAGCAATTAATTACACAAAAACATACTCTATAACTATGTTCCAGTGCAAAAATCTATAAATATATGAACATGTATATATTAGGATCCATAACACGTTTGATTTATCAAAGATGATGTTGTAGGAATACATAAGTTATATATATATATATATTGCAATTATGAGTAGTCTATAACCATTTCTTTGATCCTAAAAAGAGAGATTAATGATGAGCACGCATTTACTTGTGTTTCTTCCTCAACCTGAGAACTCTTCAAATGGAGAGAATAAACAATATGTAGTGTGTCTGGTATATTGGAGACCACAACTTATATAAATAAGGTAATGGTCAATTAGGATTCTCATTATTTTCATATAGGTCATCAGTGACATCCATTCATGTTTGAGTCTATATCAATTAGTTAAATAATTATTTATCAAAATAGAAACCTAATAAGTCTTATTACTTAATTTGATCACTGATCAATTAAGGCTACTAATAATAAATAGTTAATATAATTATATAAAGATACTTTGCCACAAAATAATATTGGAATGTGATACTTAGATGACATAGTTGATTAAAATATTCCAACAATATTATATTAAAATTGAGCAATACATATTTGTAATATTGACAGCAAAATCTGAACATAAAGCATGGTATTCATTGCTCTTTATTGTTATCATATTATAACTGCTAAATTTTATTTGTTAATTTCAGTTGATGATATTTACATTATTTGTGGAAAATTTGGGCAATGCCCTTAGACGATGTGGATGCATCAGAGATCACTTTGACGATGGAAACTTCGTGGGATTTCCCTGACCAAGATCAACCATTTACATGTGTTTTTGACCTGACCACAAGTAGGGCTATCTATGTAGGGTCCCTTGGTTAGAGTCTTTTTTGGTGGAATCAGAGCTTTCATTCTTACTAAATGATCGTCTACCATATATTTAGTGGACCTTACTTCTGAGAAGGAGATTGATCCTTTTGTCCCGGTATTTGTTGAGAATGTCCTAAGAGTACGAGGAGTTGTTAATTCGATTTCTTAGCCCTAGTGTATTTTTGTGTGCATATCTTAGATTTCTATCGTTGAATTATTAAGTTGACGATGACTATTAAATTCCTCTATTAAATTATTGTTGAATTCTCTCTTATGTTCTTGTCTTAATTCCTTAGCAACAAAATCTTTAATTGTAAAATAACTCATAATTTCTTAGTGAATTTAATATTAGAATTAATATTAAATGAAAAAGAATTATCATATTGATCTATGTGAATATCTCAATTGATTTCATGTTTCTACATCTATTCTTAAGTACAAAGTCACAAAATTTTATCTCAAAAATTCACAAAATCCACTTCTGTTTCAAAATATGTCATAAATCAATTTAAAGATAATCAAAATAGCATTATTTACAAAGAAAAAAAATAATTCAATAATTTCATTCAATAAACAAAATATCAAATCATATATTAAAAAGTCTCATCATGTTATTCTCATCCCTAACAATGGGAGTTTACCCACTCATGTTCAAGAAAATAAAAATAATAGAAAGAAAAAATTGTACATATGGAGACTCATTGATTCTTTAATAACTTGTTTCCAAGGTTGAATCATCAATTTCAGTGTTTCGAAGTATTTTTTTTTATCTTTCCAAAGCGGCCAAGGTCCAAGAATGACCTAAAAATTAGTTTTTTTTTACTTAAATCTTGATTTTGGTCATCTAGTGATGGCTTTATTTGCCGACGAGGCAAAATTCGACTCATAAAATTAATATTGGTCATGTGGAACTCATAAAATTAATATTGGCCATGTGGAGAGGCACCAACTCTTCTAGAGAAATTTTCAGAATTGCAAATTATTTTTGTATGTTATTTCCCTAGACGAGACAACATTCTAGTGAAGCGACCCTACTAAATAACACTAAATTTTTCACCCTTTTGAAGTTTGAATTAGGATATGTTGTCTTCACAAAAATTCTATTATAGATCTTAGCTTTAATTTTCAATTAATTTGACGTAATTTGGAGCACTCCCACTTCAAATATGATTAAAATACATCACAATGTCATGTTGTTTTGTCAACAAATTTTGACATTGTGCTAAACTAATGAATCAAAGTAAAACTACGAAAAGTGTATGGTTAATCAAAGAAATGGAAGCATAAACACTTTATTGAAATCAAGAATTATAAAAACCATATAAATTAGTTAGAGTAATCCTAACTCTAACATGAAAATACAAACATAAATGGGTAAAGGATAGTTTACCCATACAAATTATAATCGGCAAAATCATAACCTCCACTTGTGTTCGGACTTCAACAACACAATAATAGAGTTGACTTTGAGTCCAAACTGATAGAATGATGACAAAAGTGACAAGAATGGTGAACATATATTTCAAACAGAAATTTCTAAAGGGTGGAAAGATGTGGTACAAAAATGGATAGCATTGATGTTTATCATATTTTGAAAATTACATACTTATCCACTAAGAAACAAAATTATTGATTCAAGTAAAAATATTTGAATCATTAATATCTTATGTTTCCAAATATTTCTCATATTTTGTTTCCTTTTTATCTATGGATTATTTAGAAGTTCCACCAACATAGGAAGAATAAAAAATGATGACTAGAGTGAAGACTCAGATGATGAAGAACTCATTGTCTTTAATTTCAAAGAAATTCCAACACGTGTCAAATAATAAAAAGAAAACAAATCACAAAAAAGAATTCAAACGATCCAAAGATAGTAGAGACATAAAAGACAAATCATAAAATAAATAGATCATTTGCTATGGTGCAAGGAGCCATAACACTTCATATTAGAATGTCCTAAGACTAAAAAAGGAAATTCTAATAAGAAACACTTTAGATGAAAGAAGAAAAGTTTGAGGCTACTTAGGATGACTTAGACAAGTCATCTAATGAAGATGAAGAGCAAGAAAACATGACTTTGACGGCATATGTTCACTCTGATTCTGATGATGAACTAGTAAACGAAGAAATATAGGTATTTTTCAATCTTACTTGTGACGAACTTATCATCATGTTAAATGAATTTATAAATAATAACCACAAAATTTCCTCTAAACTTAAAAATCTAAGAAATATTTATTTCATCTTAATAGACGAGTACAAAATCCTTGAAAATAATTTTGAACCATAAAAATGAAAAATCGGACTCTAAAGGATAACATTTCAAAACTCTCAAAGAAAAGTAATTATCACTCTATTAAGTATGAAAGAGCTTCCAAGAGTTTTTTTGCAAATGACATAGATAAAAGCAAACAAGCATTTATGATCTTGTGTGTTAGCATAAATAATAATAGAGGTATCGGTTTTCAAGACCTAGAGGAAGATCCAAAAATCAACAAAACTGAAATAATGTATTCTTATTGTGTGTAACAAATGTTGTGATAAAAAACTTGTCATATTTTGAAAATATGAAAATACAAGAAATCTTTTAGAGCTAACAAACTAGGACCCAACTAAATATGGGTACCTAAGAACAAAATAATTTATATTGCAGATATCCTTATAAACAAGATTGAAACACCATTCACGGTTCCTGAATAGTGGATGTTCCAAGACCTGACTCTCAAGGGTGGAGGATATTTGGAATTTGAAGGAAATTATAAAGGTAAGATCATAGGTACAAGCATAGTAGGTAATGATTATCTACCTTCTATAAAATATGTTTTACTTGTGTGAGGACTAATGTATAACCTACTGAGCATAAGTCAATAATGTATAACCTACTGAGCATAAGTCAATAATGTATAACCTACTGAGCATAAGTCAATCAAGTGATAGTGGTTATGATGTCTTCTTCAATCAAAAGTCATGTAAGACCATAAGTCAAAAAATAGATCCATACTCTTTACTAGTTAGAAGAAAAACAACATATATAAAATAAATATGTTTTATTTAGAAAAACAAGATGTAAAGTATCTCATGTCAGTGAATGAAGAACAATTGATCTGTCACAAAAGATTGAGGCATGCTAACTTAAGAATAGTCTCAAGGTTGAACAGACTCAATCTAATTAGAGGATTGTCAAATATGAAACATAAATAAGATCTTCTTTCTAAGGCGTGTCAAAAAGGGAAACAAACAAAATCATCGTTTCCTCTAAGGGATTTTGTTTCCACTTCTAGACCACTTAAACTCATACATATCAAATTTGGTCTTGTAAGGACAACCTTTGTTAGTTGTAAAAAGTTTGGACTCGTAATTGTTTATGACTATATTGTATGAAGATGGGTAAAATTCGTAAAACCAAAGGATGAGTCATATAAAGTATTTACTACCTCCTGCCAACAAGTACAAAATAAAATAAAAAAAGTTTTTGTATCACAACAATTCATAGTGATCATGGTGGTGAATTTGAAAACAAGCCTTTTGAAAACTTCTACGAAGAGAATAGAATTTTACATAAGTTCTCCTCCACTAGAACACCTCAACAATATGGTGTTGTAGAAAGGAAAACATATCTCTTCAAGAAATAACATGCCCCATGATACATGAATTAAATGTTGCAAAACACTTTTGGACAGAAATAGTAAATATTGCATGTTATATTAATATAATATGTATAAGACCTATTCTAAATAAGAATCCTAATGAACTATGGAAAGTAATAAAACCTGACATTTCTAATTCTCACCAAGTTGGTTGTTCTTGCTTTATTTTGATTACAAAAGAAAAAATTTGCAAGTTTGATTAAGGATCACAAACGTGTATGTTTTTGGGATACTCTAAACAGTATAAAACATATAGAGTATACAATAAAGAAATTTTGGTTTTTGATGAATCAATCCATGTCAAATTCAATGACAAGAAGTTTTACTATAAAATTGAAAGCTAAATGAAGATTTTGCATATTTAAAATTTTAAGAAAAACTAGAGAAATTAGAGGAAACTGACAAGTTTCCCTCTGATGAACTAGTAGATGAATCTGAATACAAAGGAACAAGCAGTGACATTCCATCTATTAGTCAAAGTCAACAAGAACCGAATAATGGATGAAGATATAAATCATCATATCCTGACACTTTGATCATAGGAGATGTAAATGACCCTTTAAAGACTAGATATACATTTAAAGAAAAGTCAATGTTTGGACTCTTATCTAAAATTGAACCACCATATCAATAGGTAAAGCCTTATCAAATTATTGATGGATAATAGTATGGCAAGAAGAAGTGAATGAATTCAACAGAAATGATGTATATGATCCAGTGCCCAGACCTAGAGGAAAGCAACATATTAGAACCAAGTGGATTTTCAAGAACAAATTAAATATAAAAAGGTGAAGTGATTAGAAACAAAGTTAACTTGTAGTTCAAAGTTACCGTAGGCAGGGAAGATATTAATTATACCTAAACTTTTGCTTTGGTAGTAATGATAAATACCACAATACTTAATAAATATAAATTTTTTTATAAGAGATAAGAGTTATTTAATAAAAATGTTACTCTTTATTCTATCTATGTATATTTTCTTACATGCTAAAACAGATTTTTTTTTTTATCCTTTGTAAAATTAACTCAATTCCTGTTTAGCTGCTTTAAGTTTTTTTTTTCTTTTCAATGTGATATTTTATTTTACATTTCATTTGCAACGTTAATATTGAAATCTTAAAATGTACATATTTGATCCTTTTTTGGGTTTATGTTTGGATTTATGTTTAACTATGTTAAAAAAAGTTTATGTAACTATTAAGATAACGACAGTGTCATAATAGTCTTGAGTTGGAAAATTAAATAATTAATTAATATTAAAATCATAAACTTAACGGAACCAAATGTGTATTTTTACTTAAATATTAAAATTATAAGTTAAAATGGTCAGTGCTCTTCACCCTCTTCAATATCATCTTCGTCGGTTCTTAACTTAAAATACTTCTAATTTGTTGTCCACATAAGTACTACTAATTTAATAAAACGTAAAATCAACATAAAATATGAAGAATAGATGAAATTGAATGAAAATAATGAAACTTTGTTGATGAAATAATTTAAATTACTTATTAAAAGAAAAACTTAAATTTAAACAGAAATTAAGTTAAACATGAAGAAATTGAGTTACACATGAAGTGTATTTAATCTTTTGTTAAACCAAGTGAACATAAGCTTAAGCATAAAATGAGGCACATCCCCCTCGTAGGTAGTGCACGCTTTGTTTCCGGCTTTATAAAAGTGTGACCCCTCCACTCCACCACTTCACACATGCTTCACCTCTCTTCTTTTTTTTTTTTTTTTTTTACTTCCTTCTTAGGAATCTACAATATTTATATTTTCCTTCAAACAACAAACTGACACAATTTCCCTTTCCCTTTAATTATTTTCTTATTATTAATTCTCACAACCTTACTCACGTGTCACTCTCCGACACTCCTCCAATTAATGGTTAGTTATTACATTTTATTCTTTTCAATTTCTCAAATTAAAACTCAACACTCTTTCTTTATCAAAAGATAAAAGGTGTTATTAGTTTTTATCCATTTAAAATAATCAAGTGGCTGCACGCTTTAATTTCATCCTCCAAAAGCTCTTCTTTGATCTCCTTCAAAGCTCCTTTCTTAATTCAAACCCATGTGAAGACTCAATTCTAAAAGTAGTGTCTTTCATAACATAATGTTTTTTCAATACCATAAAGGGGAACCATTCCCTATAACCTTCATGCTTTAATTTCTATAACATTATATCTTATATTTCATTCTTCATATCTCTTCCTTTGCAATTTTTGAAGAAACTCTAAATGGTGAACTCTGTTTTCTCTTTGTCTTCAGCCAATCATTTCGAGAATTGATTTTTTGAGGTTTGTTCTAAGCTCGTTATATTTCGAGTTTTGGTTGCATTTATGTATACGCACATGCATGAAGCTTCATTTTATTATATTTTTCAGCTTTGGTTAATATCCAGTTTTCTTGCTTGCAATTGTGTAGCCTTATAAATTACACAAAATAAGATTTAGTTGTAAAAAATGAACATGATAAACTAGAGTATGTTTTGAAATATAGTTTAATTAGGCATTGATAATATAAGTAAAATTAAAGAGAAATTATGGTAACATTATTTTCATATATATAAATTATTAATTGTTTGTATAAGTGATCAAATAGGAGTTGATTGAAATAAATTGAAACCTTTATATAAGGATATTATATAAGCTATTTTACAAGCTAATTAAAGATTTTAATGCGTTCTTGTGTAATTAATCTTTAACTGAAAGCATGCTAAGATTTGCACAATTACTTTATTTTTGCCTTTGTGCTCAGGGAAACTAGCTAAGGAAAAAGTGCACGTTCGTTTGATATGATATATTTTACAATTCATGATGAATATATAGTTGGAGAGATTGTGGTCATGGTGGCAAGCAAAAGCAATAATTGATGTGTACAACAGAGTAAAAAACAAGGTTTGTTTCCATTATCTCCTTCAGTCAAATGTGGATGTTTCTTTATATTGGTCATAATGATCAAATGTGGATGTGATATATTTGTAATTGTAATAGTGGTGTGTTGTTTAAGTTCATAAATTGTTGACCAAAAAAAAAAAAGTTTATAAATTATATTAAAAAACTTACTTCATAAAGTTGGTCCTATAACAAATCATGTAAAATTTCAAAAAATAAAGTTTAATATTAATAAAACTCAAATTTATTTAAAACAAATTCATAGATAAATCCGTAACTAAAGTGAGTTCTTTAAAATAAAACAGTTTCTTTGTTACAGAGTTTTAAACTTTTTTAAACAAATAGATTCTAACTTTTAAAATTTTAAAAAAATCTGAAATTTTAAATTTCTCAAAAATTAAGAAATTCAAAACTTATTTGTGTTATGATTTTTTTTTTTAAATGAAAATCTTACAATTTTGGATATTTCAAAAGATTTAAAAATTAAAACACATATCGCTCAAAGTTTTTAAGATTCGGAAGAAATACTTGTTTAATCGTAAGTATAAATAAATAGTGTTTCGACACACTAACATAAAAATATATATTATTTAATCAATTTTAAAATATATATATATATATATATTTTATTTTATTTATCTTTTATCTTTATTTATTTGTGTGAGTGTGTCCAAATATTATTTATTTATTTATTTATGAATATGACCAAACAAGTATTTCTCAAGCTCTAATTGAATAAAAGAACACATTTTAAATTCTCGCTAGCTTACATGGACCGATTAGCCAACATAATTGGCTTAAACATTTTTAGTTACAAAATATTTCCTTGGAAGGTTACAATTTGTGTTTTATGAGTTGTTCGTCGGGTAAAATTTGGTGTTTAATTAACTAGTCGTATGATAAGTTGATTAGTTTTTTATTTGGTTGATTTTTCATTTGATTTGTTGAGAAGATAATATGTAGGCTAACTTGCATTTATGATAATGATTTCCTCTTAAATCAAACGATTATGGTGAGAAAGGGAGTTTATTTCTTAGATGCGGGTTCATGTACTACACTGGATAGAGTATAGTCTTGATGTTGAACTATTATCTAAGGTTTCATAAAAGATAAAGATAAATGATAAAGATAAATAAAGAATTAATGTGTGTTGAAAATAATTTTTACATATTACATCATATAAAATTATGGCTAACAAACACTAATATAAATAATTATCCTAACGGTTGAGTTACAACCCAAAATTGCCTTTTTGCACACGTGGTTGAGTTGGGCGCAAAACTGTACTTTTATAGTCAAATGTCCTTCTACCATCCATATTCTTCACATGCTCATTATTCACTAGTAAGTAATTTATCCATGTTTTGACCCTAAAATGTAATCTTGTCTCAGTTTCTATTATCCCCTCTATCTCTATAATCACCTCTCACTTCATCAATTTTAAAGTTGGGCTTCTTATCACAATTCGATAAGAGAGCTATTTTTAATTCTCCTATTTTCTAAATTAAAAATTTCAATTTTCTCACAACCAAATCATAGATTTTTTTTTAATAATTTACTAATTTTATTAAATTTAATATTTATTTCTAAATATATAGTTTACCTTTTTAATATTATTTTTCTATAATTCTCTCTTATATGTATTTTATAAAATTTGAGAAAGATATAAATAATCAAATAGATATTATAGTTTGTACAATAAATTTTCTTACGTTTATCTAGAAATAAATTCAAGAAACACACTAATAAGCAAATATGCACTTCTCTTTTAACTAGTTGATTCATAAATGACCTTAAAGTTTAACTAATTAATTATTAACTAACATTTTTTTATGTATAATATGTATGATGATTGACGAAACTTCTAAGAAATATAACTCCAAAAAAGATTGAATTGATTTGTTTCAGTAATCAAATTGAACTGAAAAATAAATCACTAATTTGTAAAAAAATATTACTCTCGGATTTTTAATTTTAATAAAATAAATAAATTTGAGAACCAAAACAATTGTAATTTGCTTGATACAAATTTGAAATGATGCGTAATCTTTATTCAAACCAATTTAATTGTTTTTTTACTAAGCCAATTTAACTATTTGGATTTGGATAATCAATTTTTTGGGCCAATCCAAACCGCTTCATGTTACCACTGTAGGTTGACCATTTTCACAAGAATATATTTTTTTCACTCCCTTCCACTTTAAATTCTGGTTGTTTAAGTTTTTTTTTTTTTTGTCTAAAAAAATTTTCTTGTTTCCCTAAAAAATTATGATTATTTTAGAAAATCAGTATAATTAAACAACTTTTGCTATACCTGTAGCTTTTTATTTTTTTTACATTACATTTACATTGGAAAGCAAGAAGGATTGTGCTAAAGATAATTTAATCTAATTTTTGTGAAATGTATTAGTGGTTTTCTAGATCTATAGATCATAGAGAGAAATTAGCTACATATATATTTAAGATAATGTTAGAAACAATAACTAATAATTCTTACGTGCATATTAGAGGGTTTTCCATTTTTAAAAAAATTGTCAATTTTGTTTACCACATTTCTAATAATTTTTGCATACGTATTGACATATGTCTTGGAAATAATACCCAAATATATATGTGAAGTGTTGGTCATAATCTTAGTAGGGTCCCCCTTATAGCAGAGATATAGAACTGAATCGGGTAAACAATTTAGATTATCTGATGCTCGAATTATCAATTGAAAGTGACATATTCACATCTGAATTCCCATTTATTTAAAAGAGACAAAATATTAGTACATTTTTGGCCTTTGCATTGTTTGGAATTTTTTTAAAAAAATATAAAATTAAATTAAATTAATGTAAGAGAAAAATGGTTTCAAAGTCTAGTTGATTATGACCAGAAAGAACAAACCCAATAGACGGGGGAATAATTGTTTGTTGGAAGAGAGGGGCCTGGGTTGTTTTCACATGGTGCAATTTACATTTAGATGTGACAAAATGGAGAAAAGACACACTAACCAAAGAACAACTCACACTGCATTGGCTGCAGTATCAAAATATATGATCATAATTAAAGTATTTGCTTCCCATCACTCTTTTTAATAAATTTTAACTTGTATTATTAAAATTAAATATTTTCAACCAGTATTCTAGTAATATTAAAATTTTATTAACATACTCTTTAATAAATTTTTAAAATTAATTTTTTGTTGTATTTGCTATACTATTTTTTTTTATCAATATTCATCTTTCTAAATTATCAAAAACAAATATTCAACTTTCTAATAATTTGAAGAGTTTCAACAAATACCTATGTTAGATTAAATAAGGTTTGAAAAATTAAGTGTTTACAAATCGATATTGTGAAATTATTTTAAGTTTATTAAAAATTCATTAGGTCATCTGTTAGTAGATTCTTGGTATCCAATCATGTTTAAATATCTAATTATAAATGTGTTAAAAATTCTACATTAAGTAAAATAAATTTAATAAAATATTTACAAAAGATAGATCATATCTTACATATCAATTTTGTGGAATTATGTTAACGTGAACCCAAAATTCTAAGAGAATTATCCTTATGTATTTTCAACTTCTTATGAAATAAAATATAAGAAATCAATAATCAATTATTGATTCATAAATAACTCAAATAAATATTTATTAATTTTTTATTAAAATATTATCAATATTCTGATTTCTGCAACCAATATTATAGATCATTAAAATGATTTTTAATAAATTAAACTGATA
>JBBPBS010001045.1:2690383-2753591 GCA_037974835.1 Cicer judaicum | reverse complement strand
TGATATTTGAAATTTTTAACAATTAAATGTTTCAAATGTTTATGTTTATACTATAATTTAATATTTTTTAAGTAACAATATTATTTAATTTACTTATTTTACATTTCACAACAATGTTCACGCAGTTCAATGCATAAGAAAATGACTAGTACTTTAATAAAAATCCTTACTATATTTACTTATATCTTTTTTCTTATTTATTTAAAAATAATATCAAAAATTATAATATATTATATCAAAGGTATTTTTTATATCTTATATTTTAAAAATATTTTTTTATGTAAACTACGAATATTAAAGAAATTTAAAATTGTTTTCACAATATAAATGTGAATTTAATTTATATGCACTATCATTATAAATCGTCTTTTACATTATTAATCAATCACAATAATTAAATCATTAATAATGTTATGTCATTATAAATCGTCTTTTACATTATTAATCAATCACAATAATTAATTTAAATCATTAATAATGTTACGTTGTGTCAACTACTTAACACATTTTGCACGGTCCATGCATAAAATTTAATTACTCTTTCTATCGTTCTTCATTTTTAAATTATGAAATTGTTCGCTTTTAAATTATGACATTCTTTCATATTCCATTTTGTTTCCTCTTTCCATTCTAACTTACACTTCCACTTTGTTAGATATTCCCCTAACTATGTCAAAATTATGTTTTGATGATAAATACAGAGTAGTAAGTAGTCTCGTTAGGTTACAATTCTACAATCAAAATTTATAATTGAACCTTTTCTTTTAAACTTTTTCTAGAGATGTAATGTCCTTTTTGTGAAATCTTTGAAAGGGACAGGACATATGATTGTTCTTCATGCCCTTGAATTGATCCAAAATAGTTAATGAGTTTCACTTCTACTTTAAATTTCTCACCCAATATCTCCCTCAACTCAACCAGCATCAAATATCTCAATACCAAAAACAAACTATAAGGCCATAACTTTTGGTATATTTTGTACAAAGTTTGCAGTGTTTTTGGCTATAGGTGAATGTACAACTGACATTAGTATTATGGCATGTTCATGCATTTCAATCTGTCCTTATAAATATCTTAATAATTCCAACAACAAAACAAGCTTCAAATTTTGTTTGTGTCTGTTATCTTACTGGTAACTGCTTTTAACAAAGACATGTTCTGTCACTGTAATTCAACTTAGGTAGGAGTTAAAATAATTTTTCATTGTAGTTGCTGCAAAAGAGATTTATTTGTTCTTTGCAAAAAAGTTTATGTGATGTAGCAAAAAAAGTTTATAGTACATCTAATGTAGCCTAATGTAGGCTGTTAGATTAAGAAATTTCTTTGACTTATGTAAGGGCAGTACTTACTTTCCAATTATCTAACAATAAAATTCTTAAATAGTATCCGTAGTTAGAAAATATTTTCTTTTTTAAATTCGTTTATTATCTCTATTCTCTAATTTTTATAAAAAACAATCTTTGATAATTTGAAAAATAGATAAATAAAGTCTGATCAAAGATTTTTCTAATCAAGATTTAAACTCAAATTTTCACGAATGAACTATCCTTCAATTTTTTACGAAATTCTAATAAATAAAATCAATTATATATATATATATATTTTTCGAAATGACAAATTGAACCAATTTTAGTGAACTACAAAAGGGATTTATACATGAAAGGAATTTACAGAAGCTGTCCTTTCCAAGACGAAGGAAAAGAGTAAAATACAAAACATCCTATTAATTGGGACCACAAAATAAAGATCCTTTGGATCCCAACTATAGAACCAACATCCCAAATAATTAAAGCATAGCAAGAAGCAAATAAAGGCAATATATATTTGTAGTGTACGTCTATATATAAAAACCTATGGTTGTAAGCTAAATGAAACATGGAAACATTGGTTATGTAGGCCATTCCTCGTTTTGCATGTATATGTATATTCATATGCAAATCACTTTAATTTATTCCCTATCTTTTCAGAGAATATACAGAAGTAACAGCACCTAGGGGAAGAGAAAACATTGTCTATATTTGATGTTATGTTATGCCAACCCTTGTAACCGTTACAAACTTCCCTTTCTTCCACACTTCTTGTACTTTTCATACCCTTCCTTGGAAACCACTGCTAAGTTAAGAAACTGTTTTTTTTTTCTTTAGTAAAAACGTGGAACTTCTTGTGCCATTAAAGCTTTCGGTTTTTTTCTAGTAGAAATCTGTCTTCTTCATGTCTTCCTCATTTCCTATGAGACTTTTAATTTTTTATAAATATAAAGTTAATCATATTTCATCATTTTATATCGGGACAAACATGTGCTGAAAAATAACATTATGATGCAATAAAACGTCAAAATATATATTTTTGTTTTAAATTTCTGATTTAAATTTCTGATTTCGAATATAAAGTGACTAAATATTATTTCAATCAAGGTAAAAATAAAAAATTGTTGTTGAAATACAATTATTATATAAAAAAATAATTAGATTTTGTTATTTTATCATAGTATAAATATATTCATTAAACTAAGTATAAATAATGTGATATTATATACCATGTAGAGAAACAATAAAATATTAATGTAAAACTTGTTTTAGCTGTGTATTATTATTATTATTACTCTCTCTATATATGTGTGTGAAAATGGTTTAGTGTATTTTCCACAGAACAAAACTGTAAGAGAAAATGAAGGAGCCAGAGGAGCATCAAGTGAAATCAAGGCCACAACATAGAAGGAGGAACAATAGAAGAAGAAGCCAAAACAAGACAGATAAGTTGCAAGAAACAGGACATGATTCAAACAAGGTTTCATATCCTACTTGTAAGAGCATTGTGTTTCCTAGTAGGCCTGGTTATGGTCAGCTTGGAACTAAGTGTCTCATCAAAGCCAACCACTTTCTTGTAGATATATCAGTTTCTGACTTAAGCCATTATAATGTAAGTATAATCTAAAACATAACAATTAATTAACAAATTGCTACTTTTACTTAAAAAACATGTTTTGTTTTGTGAAGGTTAAAATAATACCTGAAGTAAATTCTAGTAAAACAAGAAAGGCTATTATATCTGAGCTTGTGAGGATTCATAGGAACACTGAATTGGGCATGAGGCTCCCTGTGTTTGATGGAGGAATAAATATTTACACTGCTGGTTTGCTTCCTTTTACATACAAAGAATTCCGTGTAATTTTGAGTGAGGATGATTATGTTACTGGCGGTACCAGGTAATAAATTGTTTGTTTGTTCCAAGTTACGATTGTTTCGACCAGGATTCCTGCAATTGGAATAATCACACATTTACGCAGTCACACAATCTTTGTCATCTGCTTCTTTTTAGACTTTGCATAATGAATTCAAAAAAAGTTGAATTGTGGACCGTCTTCTCTTTGATCAGAAAATTCATATATGCAACAACGTGAATGTGTGACAGCAGACAATCCATTTCCATCTGGTTCATTTGAAACGTGTTTGTTTCGACGAGTTTGAGTTTCAATATTGTTTATTATTACAGGGTAAGAGAATTTAAGGTGGCAATCAAGTTTGCAACTAGTGTTAGCATGCAACAACTTAGGGAACTTCTTAATGGAAAACAAGTGGACACACCACAAGAAGCACTTAGTGTCTTTGACATTGTGTTGAAGGAGCTTGCAGCTAAAAGGTACATTTACAACATTAGTTAGTTCAGGGTATGTCCTGATATTTTGAATGACCTGAACTATTTAAATATTACTCTTCTTGCATTATGAATTGCCTCCTTTTGAACCATTGATGATTTTGATTATTTTGCTTGTGTCTTGACACTTAATGTTGCATGCTTAGTTACATATCAATTGGGAGGTTTCTGTATTCTCCTGACGTAAGGAAACCACAGCAACTTGGTGGTGGGATTGAATCATGGCGAGGATTTTATCAGAGTATAAGGCCAACTCAAATGGGATTATCACTTAACATTGGTTAGTGTTGCAACTAAGTTTATTTTGGGTTCATTAATTGAGATCTTAAATATCTGTAACTTTTGTTAGGAAGCAACTGATAACTTTAGCCTGCAAATTTTTATTTTTCCCTTTTTCTATGTCATTGAAGTTAATTTTATTTTCAGGTATGTCATCAATGGCATTTATTGAACCACAACCTGTAATTGACTTTGTTGCTCAAATTCTTGGAAAAGATGTGCACTCAAAACCATTGTCTGATGCAGATCGTGTCAAGGTATGAATTTTGTCCCTTTTTAGTCAACTAAGCAATCATTATTTCCAGAAACATACGAGTAATGGCAAAAATATAGGTGATGCTTGCATGTCTTATGATCTTCCAAGGCCAATGAAACAATGGTTTGTGGCCTAAAAAAATGATCCATTCCAATTATTTCTTAATTCATTTATTTGGGAAAAGAAAAGTAACACATGATAGTCAAGACTCAAGAGGTTCAACTTCAAGTCTGAAACATGGGTACTCCAATTTTATTTATCGTAATCGTCCTTTGTACTGTATTCGTATCTGATACTAGTTGGATGCTCATAGATAAGTATTGAATACGTACAAAAGAAAAAATTTAATTTAATTTTTAAAATAAAATATTACATGCATGTGGGTACTTTACCCATATCCATGCTACATAATTTAAAAATCTCACATAAATAAAATTGTCTCTCAAAATTTGTTTTAGGTCTCACTCACTATTAGACCAGTCGAGTGCTCGCCATCTTGATCATTTACCCATATACATGACCCAATTTATGTATAATGTAAAGATTCCTAAGTTATGAAATCCTAAGCTTTCTACTCACATTTTGAATCGCAATGACACATTTAATCATAGCCACCAAGTTCCGAGTAAAATATTATCAAAATAAGATCTCTAAGTGATAGTAATACAGATGCAGAATAATAAATAAAACTAAAAAAACCAAGTGTTATTCTAATTGGCCTGAGCTCAATACTTTGTTCAAATTCACCAACTAAACTGAAGAATTAAATTGGCAATATCTCTAGCTCCCAAATTCATAGAAACATTTAAGTAATATCTAACCATGAAATCTTTGTGGTGTCACTTTCAAGCAGATTAAAAAGGCCCTAAGAGGAGTAAAAGTTGAAGTCACACATAGAGGAAATTTTCGGAGAAAGTACAGAATATCAGGGTTGACTTCACAACCAACAAGGGAGCTTATGTATGGCTTTTTAACTTTAAGCAAATTGAACTTGTATTTTTTTTAAGATTGACCAATGTTTTCGATCATAGAAAATAACAGTTTGTTCAAATTCTGCTATGCAACAATGCTATGGCAGCTATTTAACAATATTTTGTACTAAGCAATGTATCATAGAAGAATAATTATATATTCAATTTCCACTATGATAAAGCGTATATTGTCGCTACTTAACAACATTGGGATTGACCTCTTAAGAAATGATTGTTCCCTCCCCTCTGATGAACAGTTTTCCTCTTGATGAGCAAATGAACATGAAATCAGTAGTTGATTACTTTCAAGAAATGTATGGATATACAATCAAATATTCTCATCTACCTTGCCTTCAAGTAGGAAGTCAAAGGAAGGTCAATTATTTGCCCATGGAGGTAAGCTATTCTTTTGAATTTAATCAAATAATTGTTCTTATTTTACTATGATTCTTCCATTGAGAGAGAATTCATGTGAATCTTGTATCAGGCATGCAAGATAGTTAGGGGCCAGAGATATACAAAAGGGCTGAATGAAAAACAGATAACTTCTCTGCTGAGGTTCTCATGCCAGAGACCACGTGAACAAGAAACAGACATTTTGCAGGTCAATATCATGCATGGGTTTTGATATCACCCTATATCTTCTCCCTTCTGTTTATTTTACCGGAGACCAACATTATGGCGATCCAAGTGGAACTAGACTCAAGATTTTCTAAAGCTCGAGCCCTATATATGAAAAAAAAAATGGTTTGGAGGGGAGACCCTACTAAAGTTAGCTAGTAAATTTCTTTGATGAAGATTAGTAATCGCAAAGTCGATGTATACTTCTCACTTATTACATAATAGCCAAAAAAATGAATATAGTTGTAAAAGGATTTTGCTATTTTTTAATTGCAATCATGGTAACTTCTTGATTTATAGTCATGTATGCTCTTCTTCAAACATAAAAGTTGTGTTACATTTTCTTTATTAATGTAGAACTTTCCCTATTCAATCTTGTAGACAATTCAACAAAACAATTATGGGGATGATCCCTATGCAAAAGAGTTTGGTATTAGCATAGACAACAAGCTTGCATCAGTGGAGGCTCGGATTCTTCCTCCTCCATGGGTAATTCTCTCATTATTTTACTGTTTACCTACTTTGTTTTTCTCGTTATATTATAATTATAATGCAAGTACATTTTGACACTTATTTTCCCTATAGTTGAAATACCATGACAGTGGAAGAGAGAAAGAATACTTGCCACAAGTTGGTCAATGGAATATGATGAACAAGGTAAGCTCAGACATGAACATATTATCCTATAATTTTTTATTTAAATAAAAGACAAAGAAAATTTGCTTTTTGAGATTAATTTCTATGTATCAGCCGTGTAAATGTTTTTTACAAGTGTATCCAATTAAATCACACCATTTTGTGATTGAATGCATATGTAAAAATGTTTTACACTATCAGTCTATACAAATGAAATCCTAACTTTTTCTATACGAAAAACAAAAGAAAATTACCTGTTCCTTATTAATTGTAACTCTACTAATTTCAATACAGAAAGTTATAAATGGAAGTACTGTAAAATATTGGGCATGCATCAATTTCTCACGAAGTGTTCAAGAAAGTACAGCTTGTGGGTTTTGCCAACAGTTAGTTCAGATGTGTCAAATTTCAGGCATGGTAAAGATTCAAACTTTGGTTATGCCCTTGTAAGCATAGTATTGATTTTAGAGAAAATTGTTTGAATATAAATAGTTTCCAATTATAATTCATCCTCCATCGTACATCATCATGCACACTAAGGGCATGTTAGTATAAAAAAAAATAGTTGAACGCTTATTCAATAAACTATTCTAAAAAAATAAAGCACTCATCCATGATCTACCCTAGGGAGCTTACTAAAATGTGTTAAGCATGTCATGGGTTGTTTTTGTAAATGTATCTAAATAGTAAATGCAAATACAAGTGCTTATGTTGTGAGATTAGTGCAAAAAGCCCTTCCAAAGACACTCTAAATCAATGTCTGTGAAGGAATACAATGACATCAACTGATTCATGAAGCACCCCCTATCCAATGGGAAAAGGTTTTGGCTGTTGTTGTTTTGCATAATTAATATAATACATTCTCTTACTCTTATCAGGAATTTAGTAAGGAACCTGTGATTCCTGTATATTCAGCAAGACCAGATCAGGTCAAGAAGGCTTTGAAGTACGTACATACAGCTGCTCTAAACAAACTTGATGGGAAAGAGCTAGAGCTGTTGATTGCCATTCTTCCAGACAATAATGGCTCTTTGTATGGTATGATTGTCCGAACCTACTTCATTTGCATTACTAGTATTTCTTAATCTTAGTAGGAAGGAACTAGTAGATAGTTAAAGGAATCTTAAGAGGCTGTAGTAGCTTAATATTTCTTCTGTCACCTTTCATTGTTTCATATTCCAATTAATTTGGTAATGCCCCTTTGCTCTTGCATCCATTCTTTAATTTGTGCTCTCTCTAATCTCTCATTATCCATATTTCATTTGGAAGAAAACTATTTCAAGCTTGCATTAAAGAAATAAATCCTTTATTCAGGTGATCTCAAAAGAATCTGTGAAACAGATCTTGGATTGATTTCTCAATGCTGCCTTGCAAAATATGTATTCAAGATTAATAGACAGTACCTGGCAAATGTGGCACTAAAAATCAATGTCAAGGTTTGTTATTATTAAATGATCTATTATACTTTATCTATCAAAGGGACAGGGTGGCTACAAGCTACATTAAAATATTTACACAATCCCTTAGCTCATGATTTTATCTAATTATTTTTTCATTTTAATTTCTCAAACATATGAATTATACTTTTAGATGGGAGGAAGAAACACAGTACTTTTGGATGCTCTAAGTTGGAAGATTCCACTAGTTAGTGATATTCCAACAATAATATTTGGAGCTGATGTAACTCACCCAGAATCCGGAGAGGATACTTGCCCATCCATTGCTGCTGTAAGAATTTCCAAACTCATACAACTCATAGCCTAATGTTTGATATATACTGATTATTTTTTAATCCAGGTTGTAGCCTCCCAGGACTGGCCAGAAGTAACGAAGTATGCAGGATTGGTTTGTGCTCAGCCTCACCGTGAAGAGCTCATCCAAGACCTTTTCAAATCTTGGAAAGATCCACAGAAGGGTGTGGTTTATGGCGGTATGATCAGGTACTTCAGAAGCAGCTATTCTAACCATCTTCATAATCTTTTTTTAACAATATAATGAAAGTCATCCCAACTATGACGACACCTTTTGTTCTTAAAAATTGAGGAAGGATAAATTATACATTATTATTAATTAAAGTGGTATTAATGGTCATTTTGCAATTGTATCCAAAAGAATTTGAATTTTGTCCCTTGAGGTTACTAAGTCTAACTTTTACAACTGACTTAACACCTAATGGACAACTGTCTTCAGAATTTGTGTCAATGAACTTAAACTAGATGTTTACTTCGTAGATTCTATACTCTCTATACTTCGTTTCTTTGTTTTTATGCTCTATAGGTCCCCCTTAGGCATTGACTTTATTTACTTCAAAAGCCTGAGTTGCATCCATTTGCCAATGTTTCCATTTCTTACTAGGAAGGCTTTACATCCTTTCTTGGTTATTGTGTTTTACACTTGAGCAAAAAATTGGTGTATTATTTGTTGCATTAACGACTTGGGGCATTATAATGGCTTTTTAGCATTTATTATTTGTTCTACAAAATCAATGTGTCTATTTTTATGCTTCTTCAGGGAGCTTTTGCTTTCATTTAAGAAGGCAACCGGACAAAAACCGTTGAGAATAATTTTTTACAGGTAAGAATGATCTGTTCTGGTACGTTATACTGATTTTTGTGAGGAAGTTATGAATGAGGAGTTACCTAATTATAACATTATCCAACATTTTCAGGGATGGGGTAAGTGAAGGACAGTTCTACCAAGTTTTGCTATATGAGCTTGATGCCATCCGTAAGGTACACGGACAAAAAAACTCAACATAGCAATAGCTAATACTGACTATGCTATCCTACAACTCTTACATTCTTGTGATGTGTAGGCATGTGCGTCTTTGGAACCAAGTTACCAACCTCCGGTAACATTTGTTGTGGTTCAAAAAAGGCATCACACCAGACTCTTCCCAAATAATCATGATGACAGAAACTGCACTGATACAAGTGGGAATATCTTACCCGGTAATTATTTTTGCTTGTCAGCTGATAGAGGGTCTCCTTATATTTACAATATATTTGGGTTGGACCTGGGGTTACTCCAAAAACCCTAACCAGTGACATAAATGACCCCAATGTTGAGAGGTTCTTCTGACTGTAATGTAGGTACTGTGGTGGACTCAAAGATCTGTCATCCTACTGAATTCGATTTCTATTTATGCAGTCATGCAGGAATTCAGGTATGATAATGGTATTGAATTTGCTTCATTAGATAGGATTAGGATTCGGATTGTGAGTCCAAGTTCTGCAATGTGTTTCACATTGTTGTAAAGTGTGAACCATTAAAATGTCTAGCATGTAGTGGCATTCATAATTTATGTTGTGATTGGAAACTTACAGGGTACAAGTAGACCAGCACACTATCATGTCCTCTGGGATGAGAACAATTTCACTGCCGATGAGATTCAGTCTTTAACTAACAACTTATGCTACACGTAAATACTTTATCTACTTATCATCTTGAATTTGTCTGCTCTATTCTTAACATTTCATAACCAGTTTCCTAATGTTTTATTTTGTGTTGCAGCTATGCAAGATGTACACGGTCTGTTTCTGTAGGTAATTATCTTTACTAAACATAAATAAACATTGAAACTTTTGTATAAGTAACTTTACTGATTAATATATAGTATATGCATCAATGGATTGTCTATTAGCTGGTTTAAAAGCAAATAAATTCCTGTTACCGAAAATAAATGTACGTTTTGCATGCAGTGCCTCCAGCATACTATGCTCATTTGGCAGCGTACAGAGCTCGATTCTATATGGAACCCGATCAACCGGAGATTGCTAAACTGCGAGGTGCAAGATCCAAAGACAGGACAGTTAGGCCACTTCCTGCATTGAAAGAAAATGTGAAGAATGTAATGTTTTACTGCTGAATGAAGAAAAAAGAAAAAGGTTCCAAGTAGAGAAACAGTATTAGCATACATAGGAAAGGGAAACTTAGTAAAGGTGAAAAATGTTCCATGTACATTTCATATCATAATAATCCATCTTTACATTGAAATTTTTAGTGTCTTAACAAGTTTTAGTTAGCTCAGTGTAGAGCATTTTAAGGTAACATATCTAATGTTGAGTTAGATCATAGATCATTAGTTGCCTAGAACAATTGCGTTCATCTTTGTCTCAATGCTCAAAGAATGTGTATTTCGTTGAATGCAAAGTAAAGGCTCAAAAAACTCAATTAAGATCCAAATTCTAAATGAGTAACATCGATTTTGATCCTTGTATATGTCAGGCGCTATGGATATAGTCATTGAATTTATCAAAATTACAATAAAATTCTCAAATGTATCTTTTATTGGTAAGTTTGGCCTTTAAATGTGTCTTCCGTTAATTAGTTTGTTCTTCAAATGTGCCTAGTTAGTCGAGTTGCAATATAAAATTACATACAAAAGTTATGAATGTTTTTATAAATTTTGATAAATTTAATATTAAATCATACTAACACCACCTCACACATTTAAGCTCAGGAGTTTGGAGGGGAGGGGAAGAGAGGAAAATAGAAAGAAATCTTCCACCTTATTTGAAAGAATAATTATGTAGAAAATAGTAAGAATGCTTATGATTGATATATTTTTAGTTTATAGAATATTAGACTTTTAGCATAATATAATAACTTCTAATATCGTATCCGTTAAAGATTGTGTTGTGGGGACATTTTATTCAAATACTTGACAATTACACTATTAAAATTTATCTAAACACTAAAACTTTCTAAATTCCGTCTCCAATAGATTTTGTTTTTAATTTCCCTCAAATTAAAAGTATTTTATATTACAAAGAAAAATAAACCCTCCAAAGTTCTCCCATTTCCTTCCATTTTCCCTTTCCTTTTTACCAAAGCCCACCCCTCTCAAACGCCCAAACAAGCCTTGGACACAAAATGACTATTTATTCCATCCTGAATCCGAATTTATTTCGAAATTCTAATTGAGTTCTCAAAATTTAATAAAAATAAATCTACAGTATAAGAATCATCAATAGCAAGACACGTCAATTAACTTTTGGTGGATCAATCAACGTAAAATAACGATTAATGCAAAGTTGTTGATGCGAAAATATTATTCAAATTAAGAAGAATACTTTACAATCCCTGACATTGAATTTCCCTGAGAGGATTGTAGAAGCGTGTCGCGGTGGTGCTTGCTGATGTAGAGAAGAGGAACTTTGACACTCGCGTTGTGATCTTGATATGGGAATGAGAGAGTGGCTACGATATGAATAATGCTTATTACCTCTCTCTCTCTCTCTCTCTCTAGTTATAAGAACAGAAAAAATTCCTCCCGTTGTCTTTTCTGCATGTATTCATTATTATTATTTTTTTAAAAAATATATCTTTAATTAATACTACTAATTTATCTTTTAATATAAAAAATATTATTGTATACATTAACACATAAATAACGTTTTAGTTAATTTTTTATATATAAAATGAATAAATTAATTACGGCTAACTTCTTTTAAATAAAAGTGAAATTTACAATAAGAGATTTATATTTAAGAAAGAAGTTAATATATGATAAGACATGTAAGAACTAAAAAAGGTATGGGACACTAAGACGATGCTTGAATAGATGAAATGGAGTGGAATAAGATTGAATAAGTTTAGGGAGCAATTTAAAAGTCTTTAAATAGTTCAGATATTTATTTCAAGATTAAGTAAATTTTTATATAACTTTGTATTCACCTTTAATAATTCAATTTTCAATTTATTTTTTTTTTAAGACTATATATTAAATTATTAGTTTTTTTTATTTAATTAGAAGTCGTCATTTGCAAATGCGATTTTTTTAAAAAAATTTAAGTTTGCAATGACAATTTTTTTAAGGATTTGTTTGCAAACTTGGATTTTCTTAAGCACACTACACCAAAAATGACATTTAACAGCGCACCTTTTACAGCGCTTTCTAAACATAAGCGCTGTAAACGAAGCGCTGTTGTAGGTCATATAACGTTTGCGCATAACGTTATAAGGCTTTTACAGCGCTTATAATAAAAGCGCTGTAAAATGAAGCGCTTTCGTGTATTATTTTACAACGCTTTTTTCACAAGCGCTGTAAAATACATGCGCCTTCATTGATTTTAACTACCTATTACAGCGCTTTTAGCAAAAGCGTTGTAAAATACATGCACTTCATTGAATTTAACTACCTAATACAACGCTTTTTTCACAAGCGCTGTAAAATAGATGCGCTTTTATTGAATTTAACTACCTATTACAGCGCTTGTGAGCGCTGTAATATACATCTTTCAAATAATTATATACGTTGGAAACTCTCATATCCTCTACATCTTTCATCAAAAGCGCTGTTGTATCTTTTACAGCGCTCGATTTCACAGCGCTTTTTTTTTTAAAAAAAAGCGCTGTAAAAGGCTTAAAAAAAGCGCTGTTAAAGGCTATTTTTGGCGTAGTGACAAGTCACCTTTATAAATGACGACTTTTAATTAAGTCAATAAAATAAGTAGTTTGATATATAATTTTTGAAAGGAAGTATATTTGTAATTTTTTTTCAAAAATTATGTTATTAAAATAAAATAAAAAAACCTCGTGGAAGAGCTTATTTTTTTGTAGTATGCCTTATGCTTTCTCACTTCAGAGAATTCTATCATGCATCCCCACATTTAAATCTGATACCGCTCAATCAACGTAAAAATACAATTTTGTCCTTTATAAATCCTTCAACTTTTTTAACTTCTCATTTTTCCAAAGGTTCAAAATGATAATTTTCAGAATTTTCGAAATAGAAAATTTATGAATTTTCAAAACTTTCAAACAATTCAAAACTTTCGAAATAGTAAAATTTTAAAACTTTTCATATTTGAAAACTTTTGAAACTTTCCAAATTTAAAAACTTTCGAAACTTTCTAAATTTTCGAAGTGTAATCTTTATTTCGAAAATTTGAAACATCTGAAACTATCAATTTTAAAACTTATTATAAATAGTTAAAAGGGTAAAATTGTATTTTCATGTGTCTTGAAGGGGTGGCAGATATAGATGTAGGGGTGCATGATATAATCATCCTCACTTGATTCTAATTGGTTTATTCATTTCATTATGTTGTCGTGTCCATATTCTACCAAATTCATTTTCTTTCTAGTAATAATGAAGATATATATGTTTGACAACCCAACCATGCATTGCTAGAATTTGTGGAGGGTTATAATTCATTACATTCTATTTACTTTTCCTTTTTTTTTTAAACTTACAAAAAAAATATTATTATTAGGCCGAAATTTGTAGAACAAGGAATGCTAGGACCAGGCAAAAAAGATACACCAATGTTTAATTCACATAATATAGCCTCTTGGCCGAATCACACGTAACTCGTGGTCGATCAGCCTAAGATAAGCACAAGAAGGTATAAAAGGATATACACCACAGTTTGTGATTAAACATTTGTTCATGATCACAGTATAATAAGACAATTGAATCAACGATCATATATTGTTGAAAATATCCATCACTTTAATGTTTGAATTAAGTTAGTTTGAAGAAATATGTCTCTCATTTGTTTTGATGATAATAAATCGTTTGTCAGAACAATTTAATATATTAACATTTTGATTAAATGTGCATGTCTTAGATTGAGTGAATTATGTAGATTCTTATGCCATATCATCTGATAATTGGACGAAGACAAAGATACAACAAGACTTCGCTTCACATCGTCTCTCTAAGTCTGATACGCAGGCGACATTGTGCCTCGGCTGACTCTTGTAATGCAAGCAATGTTATGCTTCTGAGTACTGACGAATGCAAATACATTATGGTATGTCTGCCTCTGGTGACTATAATTTGCATCCATCGCTTACCTCTAATAAATGCAACAAGCGTATGTTCGTCTGCCTTTGATAAGCATGACAAACAAGTGATTGCCTCTACCTCCGATAAATCACATCAAACGTTTGATTGTTGACTCTGAGTTACTATATATCCTCTGATGAAAGTCATCGCTCCAAAGAAGTCAAAACTCTGATTAAAGTCAACGCTCTGAAGAAATCAAAGCTTTGATAAAAGTCAATGTTCCAAAGAAGACACATCATTTACACATCCTCTGATGAACATTTTGAATATGCTACTTACTGAAGATGTTAAGACATGCTCTAGCTATCGTATCCTGTGTTTCCTAAACAAATTTGTAAACACTCTTTGTGAGAGCTAATTCAGAAAAGCCCAAAATCGTTCATTTGTAACCTAGTTTAGGAGTGGTTGCCTTCCTCAATAGCTTGACTTCAATAAGCTAGAATTTTGAGAAGATTGAACATACTGAGTGTGACTAGTAGGTGTTCATGTGTAAGTTTGATTTTATGGTGTACTAGTGGATTAAATCATTCAGATTGAAGGCATTGGACGTAGCTATTGGGTTGATGGTGAACAAAGATAAATCGATTTTGGCTTTCTATTATGTTTTCATATACCTGATTTGCTTTCTTTACTTTAGTATAGTCATGTGAAAAATAAATTAATCAGAAAAGACAATTCAAACCCCTATTTCTTGTGTTTTTGTTCCGTTCTACTATTGGCATTAGATCTCCGTCTCAAAGCTCTCGATCCCAGTCCAACATACCAACTCGCAGCTAATATGATATCCATCTTCTAGATATCCAAAATCAACTGGCATAAGACTTTGAAGAAATCATGGTTTTCAAATTTTTGATCATGGTCTTAAACAATCAAACGGTGATAAGCACCACTGTTCAAAAATGAAGTCGAAACCTTTAACTTTAGCCTTTATCCAATTCTAAACTTGTACTTTTATAAAGTCCAAGATTATCTCAATATTTATTTCCCCATTCTGGAATACTTTATCATTATGACAATGTCAAATGTCTCATACAACCGCAAGCCAAATTGTTGATAATCATTGCTATAACACTTTGTCACCTCTCACAATATCGCTAAACTGAATTAAGTGATCAACACAACTAGTCAACATTATGCTTAATAGACCTACCCATCCAAATACCTTATTCCAATCCTCACAAAAATAGGGCATTCAAATAACAAGTGATTTAGAGATTCATCCTTCCCACACTCGCCAACACACTAACTTGACCCCGACCCCAAAATACCTTTTCCAATCAAATTATCTTTTTTAGGTAATCTATGTTATATTATTCTTTAGGCAACTAAAGATATCTTAGACGGTGCCAATTTATTTCATACAATAGAGTAAAATGGATCAACATGCATATCTTCAACTTTTGTCAATCTTTCATACACATCTTTACCTGAATAAACTTAATGTTGCTTCAGGATGACTTATTTCATCCGCCCTAACGGGTCAACTCAATAGTTGCATTTCCAACACCTTACTTTTGAAGGGGGCACTCAAGCTTTCACTAACCCAAAACCATCGATTGACTTCGCTTCGTCATATGTTTTACCATAAATCCTCTTTGAACATGACATTATTGATCAATTGAGACAACCCTCCATGAGCTCATACTCTCGTTGCAATAATTCCCTACGCTACCCCCACACCATTCAACCTTCCCCCTCCTCCACCTCACCATTCTAGCAACTGAACCTTCCTTCTCCACAGACAAACCATGAAGACTAGGAATCTCTTTTGTAGACACCTCCCATCTATGAGTCATTCCAAAAAGATGTTGTTCAACCAATTCCTATTTTTACGATTTCTAACCTCTTTAATTTTCATTAGGTTGCACCACCATATAAAACTTGTTCTACCTACTCCCACCCAACAGACCCATGTGGTTCCATATTAATGTGTTAGGATTTTGAACCATATGCCCTTTCGTTCACACTTCCACCTCCAACACCACTTCTCTAATAAGACAGTATTAAAGTTTTGCACATCCCTCCCCTTAACCTGCCCAATTCTTTTGGCAAACAAATTTTATCACATTTGACCCAATATACTCTTTTTGCTTCCTCACTCCCACCCCAAAGAAAGCATATTAATAATGAATAAGTTTTAAAAATTATATCTGACTGCATTCGAAATTAAGAAAGAAAGTAGACCGGTATAACTGACAAGGTTGCTTTGATGAGAACAAGGCGACCTCCCATGGATAAATGTCGATTCTTCCAAACAAATAATCTCTGGCGAACTTTCTCAACCATTGAATTGCTAAACACCAAACTACATGGATTTCCACCAATCGAAAGCCCCATATATTTAAAACAAACATTTCCTATATTACAATGAAACTCACTTAGCTACAATTAACTCACATTTATATCCCCAAAAGACTCTTGTGAAAGTTCACCTTAAGGAAAAAGTATAATTTGAACAACACTAAAATTGCCTTAATAGCTCTAATATTTCCCTAACTTATATCCTTAAGAAGTAGTGTGTCATCTACAAACTGTAGATGTGTTTGTTGAAAATCCTATTAGTTGCCACACTTATAACCACTCAGTAACCCTCTCTCCACTACCGGTTTTTCCGTTACATTAAACCCTTCAGCAACAATAAGGAAATGAGAGAGTGGTCTACTTGTCTAAGATCGGTTTCCACTAAAAAGTCATGCATTAGACAACCATTCACCAATATTGATAACGAATTAGTTCACAAACATTCTCTGATCCACCTCCTCCATCTTTTTGGGAAACCTATTTTCTCCATCACAATGTCAAAATCCCCATTTTACAAAATCGTAAGCCTTCTAAAAGTCTACCTTAAATTGTAGTAAAGCTTTCTTCTTCCTTTAGGCTTAATCCATAATCTCATTTTCTATTAATACATCACCCAAAATTTGGTGTGCTTTCATAAATTACATTATTAATGACCTTCTTTAGCCTGCTTGCCAGCACCTTCGACAATAAATTATATGTATAACCAACTATTGAGATTGGCCTCTTACCAGTTTGTCTATGGCATGAAATTCTTAGGAATCTCATAAAGTCACCTTGGAGATCTTCTCGTAAAATCACCTTTGAGATCTCCGACAATAAATTATAAGTACAACCAACTATTAATTATTCACTATCATGTTGATCAGTAGTACAAAATTGTAAGTTTTTCACTAAGGGTCATGAATTAGAAGTATCTTGAAAATGATTATTAAAGTGAGCACACAAAGTATTCTTCAACTCTTCTACCTCCACCATTGTAGATTGTCCTTCTTATAGACATATGATATCATTGGATTTCTTTCTACAAGACTTATAAATATCAAAGAATTTTGAACTTACATCTCTCGATTTAGGCTATCTAATCCTTGTTTGTTGCCATAATATGCTACCATTCACTCTAGCCAGGACCACAGTTTTGCCATCCCATCCTTTCTTTATCTCACCTCGACTACAAATAATTCTTCATTTTCCATTTTACTATGCAAATCATTGATCTTTCTTTTCAACTTTTTCATTCATTCTTTCAAGTTTACTTTTTTCCTCTTTAGTTTTTCTTTGGGAACGTAACCACCCCAATCATCTATCGAAATCCTCAAAAAAGGCATGATATGCCTCAAAGTCTCTCCATCATTTTAGTATCGTAAACAAGCGAAGACCACTTATTTCAAAACGTTTCTTCATAATATTGGGAAATCTATCAAATACTCATTTTTACAATGGTCATTGTGAACATCTTGGCCCATAAGAGAACCAATTAAGAGACAATAAAGATATAGAGTGTACTCATGGAAAACCATTTTATTCTCTTCCAAGTGAAAAAACCATTTTGTACTCATGAAATCATTAAGCATTTCCATCTCATCGTTCGTTTAATTCAATAATGATCATTTCCTTTCTACTTCTAAATTAATAGAATTAAAGTCATAACATATATACCAGTAAAGGGGAGCCTCAAAGACGATCTTATACACTAGCAATATTCGTGTTGTGCCATCAAAATAAACACAATTCAATCCACATCTCCTTCTTCTTACTCAAATAATAAGGGCCATATATGTTACCAATCAAAATTCTATCACCACTTGAAATCCATTTTCGCGAAACAATTACATCATGCTCACATATGACAAAAATTTTGTAGTTCAAACGATTTAGTGTTCTAAATAGTCAAAATCTCCCCAACTCTTCCTATGTATGGTTTGGCTGTAAAATCACATTATTCAATCCCGTATAATATCTTATAAACGACTTTATCCAAATTTTATAGCTTTGTTTTTTGTACACCCACAAAGTTAGAAACATTTTCTCTAATAGCTCTTTGATTTCCCTCTATTTCATACCCCATTAGACCTCAAATATAGAAAAACATTATCTTCATCAGTAATTCTTCTTTGCTATACCACAATTGTTCCTCAACATCTTTATTGGAGCTTCAAAAACTCCTTTTGATGTAGTTTTCAATCTCTTACTTCCAACTCAATCATCTCCTTTATTATATCATTGTCCTTGTGTTTACTAACCAATCCAATATCGTTTCCAAACTTCCACATATCCTTACTAATTCATTCTTCCTCCTCCTCCTCCTCCTCCTCCTCCTCCTCCTCCTCGTGTATTAATACAATTTCTCTAATATGAAATATTTAAGGATGACATTTTTCCAGACGAAGTGGAGCTCATATGAACTAATGCAGAGACATGACCACTTCATCCCTTATATTTCTTCTTGGAACTCTTTCTCTTGCATTTGAGATATTATTGTCCCTTTATTCTTTCCATATTCTTGGACTTAGGTAATATTCTTTTCCTTTTGGAGATTGGTTTGTTAAGGTTACCTTCACCTAAATTTGTTACAGTGTCACCTGAAGTAGCAATATCGATTTACAAGAAAGAGGGTTTGAATTATAAAAAGTATTTAACTGAAGATTGATCTTTGTTATGAAAACAGAAAACGAAGAACGTTATTGGTTAGTGAAAAACACAAAATTTAACTTATCTATTTCATTTGATAATCAAAAACTAGAAATAAATAGAGATAAGGGAAGATATATCACACAGAGATATATCCTGGTTCACCCAAATCAAGTTGTGTCCAGTCCTCACAACCGTGAGATTTTTGCTATGTGCTTCAAAACCAAGAATGTTCTCCTTCACACCTTTTCTCTTGATCATACATTGATCTATTACAATCTTCACCTATCAACCTAGAAATAATTTTTACAATCACCTTTCAGCCTTGAAAGGATTTTTACAAATACATTCAATCTAACATAAAAGATAAACTTGAGTTATAAATGTTGTGTTTGATAAAAGTGTTTGGGATCTTGAAACTTCTCAACACTTGTTTGAGATAAATAAAAATAAACTCAGTAAATAATGATCCAAAGATATAGTGAAGAGAGTTGGAGTTTGCTTGAAGAGTTTTTTTACTTGTTACTACTTGAACAAGAGTTGGTAGATTTGTAGATTGAACTTTTACCTACATCTTCCAATTGATCTTCAATTTATAGATGATAAAAGACTTTGAATATTCAGTTTACAATGAATATAGTCGTTGGACACAATTCCCAAGTGTTAGATATATTTTAAAGTAATTAAAATGTATTTATATTGTTGTCCAAAATGTTCTTGCTTTTGGGTCTCGTGGAAAATGTGAATAAGAGTGTGAATGAGTTGTCACATGTCAGTTTATACTATTTTGAGTCAGATTTATGCATAACTTTATGCAGAATATTTTAAGCACAATGTACTTGTGTCCTTGTTCATAACTCATCATTTTGGAGATCAATCATGAGGTTGTTCTACTCTTTTGGGCATTCAACTCAGGTTATGGACTTCACCATTGATTTGAGCAGTCTTGAAATTCTTTAATATCTGGTTTGAACTATGAAAAATTATTTGTTTTAATTTTGTCTTTAAAAGAGAATAATTAGAATGTTCTTTTGTAAAACAAGAACATTATTTGCTTCAATTTTGTAAGTGTTGGATTTTGACAGCTATTGCATGTCAATAATTTATCTCAGAAACATGATGTGCTTTCTGTAAAAAGGTGCAACAACAATGTCCTTGTTATCATGGCTGCCTTTGTGCCCTTGCTCGTAGCTCATCAATTTGGAGATTGATCTTGATGTGTTGCTTTGCCTTTGTTGATCCTCTTTGATCGAATCTATCCAAAACGATCTTGAGTATATAATTATGTTCCTTTGTAATGAATATTGGTGATTTGCAATGTAGATTGATATATTTTAGTATCCCAAATCAAACTTGAATTAAAGAAGACTTTGTTCTTTGTAAACCCGAATGTTCTTGGATTAATGTTGTCAAAACCAGAACATTTTTTGTTTTTCAGACTTTTGTCCATAACGATCTTCATTTTTTAGAGTGTTGTCTAGAATTACATTCGTTTTTCAGGTTGTTGTCCAAAATGATCTTCGTTTTTCACACTTTTGTTCATAATGGTCTTCGTTTTTCAGAATGTTATCACAAATGTTCTCATTTTTTCTATTTAATAACTAGAACATTATTCGTTTCTCAGATTTGATTTTGCTTCTTTCAAATGATCTTGCTTATGATTTATAGCATAGTGTGATTATTGATTGTTGTATGAATGTGTTTGATCATTTTCTTCATGAAGATACTATCTTAAAGATGTAATAATCATTCTCTTGAATGATCGATATATGATACATTTCTTTTGAGATTATTGAGTGGATACTTATGCACTTTGATGATGTGAATGGCTTCTTGCTTGTTCACTTATGCAATACATCTTCCTTAAACAAAACTCAAGTGAAATCATTAGTTGATCACCATTCATAAAACTTAATCATTTATTTCATAAGGTTTGTGGTTAGTAAAACATACATAAAAAATATTTTTACCTCAACATTACCCTATTCCTCATTTAGCACCTTCTTCTTTATTGTGTCTTTAGCCCCTGCCTCATTTGGATCCCCTATATTATAATTTGTCGGAATAGGTTCACAATAAGGTACTAGTCCATGTATTTTACTTAATCCCAAAACTCCTTCAACACTCCCATTTAGTACATTTGTATGTTTCCAAGGCAACCTCCTTTGCACTGTGTGACCCTTCCATGACCTCCTTTGCACTGTGTGACCCTTCCATGACCTCCTTTGCACTTTGTGACTCTTCCACTACCTATTTCCTAAGCTCACAATTGCTTCCTTCCTAACTTTTCTCACAACCATCACTAAATTTTCCATGGTTCAAGTTCTCATCAAAAGGCTTGTATATTTATCCATGTACTCATGGTTAACTTCTTCCTCTATTAAATCTCCCTCAATCATTGAGTTTTGAAATGATTAATTTGAAGACTTCACAAAATCTTCATTAATAACCAGTTGTCTGTGGCTACCTTTTCCTTAATTCCCAAGTCCATGATGGGATTTAAGAAAGGTTCATGCACAATCTTTACATAAAAAATACTATTGTTTCTTCAGTATTTACAAAATCAAGTAACGAGGTTTGAATCAGTTCTTACCACGCCAAAATGTTTCTTTATTTGAGTGTTGTTGTTTACTCCGACCACGTGGCCTAACCTAGTGACCACTGTAGAAAAATATTCATATCTCCACGCTTGAAGAGGAATACCATATAAACGTACCTAGGTGAATCTAGTATTCGAGACCTCTTCTAGACTTTATGCCTAAATCGTTTTGAGCTAGTGCTGAAAAAACTCTTATGCATGACTGATTATAGTAACCAAGTCTTCACCATTAGCGATTGATAAAATAATATCTTTCCCCCATAGGTGTAATATTAATTTGTAAGAACTAGATTGGTTCAAATACAAATACCTACTATTGTTGTTTTGATGATGAAAACTTAAAAGAACAATGATTCACTAACATGTTACTTTGAGGGTACAAATTGTTTAAAGATATAGAATAAGTCTATGTTGTTGACCATCTAATGTGAGTAACATAAAAAATTGTGACTTAGTGATAATGTTTACGTGTGAAGCACATAAAAACATGTTGTCAACTAATGAACAAATGAATATGTTTACGAGTGAATGAACTAGTTATTACTTAGATGAAAGTTATGTTCATCGAAATTTGATTTAAATATATTAGTTCACATTAACTATGTGAAACCTATACTCTAAATAAGAAGATAAATTACATATACCTGCGATGCTAGGAAAAATGGATCTAGTCCAAGCCTCTAAAGAGTAAACATATGAAGAGATGAGAAGAAGAATCATAATGATCAAAATGCTTAAAGCCAAATCAAGTGATCAATCATCTGATGATAAGACAACAATCAATATACTACATTGGTCTATATTCATTTGAATCTAAATATAAACAAATATTAAGAGGCTCAAGTTGCCTCTACAACATTGATCTACAAAAAACAAATTTATATTGAATGAAAAGAACACAAGAAAAAGGGAGGCTTGAATTATGTGTTTTAAAAAAACTTTTGCGTGGCTATACTCAAAGTAAGAAGATATTGTACGAGTGTGAAAATAGAGCAGAGAGACACAATAATTTCTCCTGGTTCATCATGAAAATTGTAGCTACATTCAAGCCTTTCAACCAAAAGGATTTCATCCACTAAATTATCATTGAATTCGAATTACACTTAAACACCTACTAGTCACACTTATTGTGTTTAATCATCTCAAACAACTAGCTTAGTATAGTCAGGATGTTAAGGAAGGCAGCCTCTAGAAGGATAAGTTGCAAAAATGGGTTTTGAGGTTTATTTGAATAAGCTCTTGCAAAGAGTGTTTACAACTTTTTGCTTCAGAAAAATTCTCTTAGGACTAAAAGGATGATATCAATAGTACGTTTGTGATTATTACTTTTTTCTTGTATGGTGTGTATGTTAGTTGTTGTGTCTTCCTTTGTTGATGGAGGCACTCCCTTTATAGTGTACAATTAGGGTTTCTAGCCATTGTACTAATTATAGAAAATCAGGATAATCCATGAAGTTCTGCACCGTATCTTTGTGGAATTGATTTGACAAAGAAACTTTCCACAAAACTGATCTTGTACTGATTCGGCATACATGTTTAAAATATTTGGGAACTAGAGGGAACTATGATGAGAGGGTATCTTGAGATCTTTAGACAAGTAGCTGATTCATGTTGTATATTAGAGGACGCACAAATTGCTTTGTCTTCATAGCATTGCCTTTTTTTTTTCTTCAGGTTTTTTACTTTTTCATATTGTTGACTTTTTTTGGAGCGTTTTAGAGGATGAAAATTTAGAGCCAGACGATCGGATGCTAGATGTAATCATTAGAGGCAGAGGTAATAATTCTTATAATCTTTATTAGAGGTAGATGTAGAAGAATTATTGTCACACTTATTAGAGGCACACTATCAAAATCCACGTTTAGTTTATTAGAGGAAAATGAGTGGCGATATTGCTTCCGCTATCAGAGGCAATGCTACGCAACATTGATTTGCATATCAGACTTAGTAAAGAATGGGTAACATATGTTGTATCTTTGTCTTCATCTATATATTAGAGGATATGTTGAGAGTCCATTGACTAAATATATGAATTTATACCTGCACACTTAAATTCAACGTTAGAGCAATAAATTGTTCCCACTAATGATTTTGTTATTATCAAAACAAGTGAGGAGCTTATTTCTTCAAATCAACTTGGTTCCAACAGTTTCCATTAGAACAACAAGCGATCACGTAGGGAGACTCTACTACTGTTTCAATCGTAATATGTTATCTTTGATGAAGTGTCATTTCTACTGTGATTAGTTTATATGATTCAACAACACGAAAATCAATGTAGATGTCAAATCTTATGAATAAGATGTACAATGTATACTGAAAGCTTACACAATAAAAAAGTGTAAAATCAAACAACTAATTGTACAGTTGAAATAGGCTAATGGATATATTTTTTAAGAGCTATAAAAAAGAACTTCTTCAGAGGAACTTCTTCAAATTGAAGAAGTTGACGACTATGCCCGACTTGTGAAAACTCTGTCCAAGTGAGAATCGACTTTGCTTATAGCATTCAAATCATATGGCAGGCTCAAACTAAGTAAAGCCACAAATTAGTTCTTAATGTAGTATGATACTTAAATTGATTTAGGATTTGAATTTGTAATATGCTCTCAATGAGAGTTATATCCTAGAAATCTTTTTGTATCAAATCAGATACAAACTCGAACCTTTGTAAATGGCTCGATAGTGGCTAAAACCTTTAATTGATATTAAAGTGGTTTGTAGAGACAATTTAACACTTGATGCTATCAACAATGCTTGAGGTACTAAGCTAAACTTGTTGTTAGTGGATTGGCCTAGAGAGGCTTCGAATAATACTCATATAGGAGAGGCTTGAAAGTGTTAACATGAGAAGAGAGTTGAATTGTGTTTGTCTAAGTTTAATTCTTTTTCTTTATTTGATTAAAGTTGGTTCAGGTTTGGTGACTTAGAGCAGACGCAATAACAAAACTCAGGAATGCAGGAGTAAAGTGACACAAGCAATTTATCCTAATTCACCACCAACTTGGTAGCTACGTCCAATCCCCTCACTTAGAAGAATTTAATTTGTTAATTCAACTCCTTGAATTACATATCACATAACCCAACAAGTTAGTATTCTCAAAACAACCTGATAACCCCAAACTTTTTGAGGAACACAAACACCTTGACTCTACAAGCCAAGTATTCTCCATACAATATGACAACCCTAAATTGTTGAAGGCACACAACACCTTGACTCTACTAGTCAAATATTCTCCACACAATCTGACAACCCCGAAGGCACACAACACCTTGACCCTACAAGTTAATTCTTCTCAACACTATCCAGTTGGGTCACAATAGTTTGAAACTTGATTAGCTTGCTTCTAACAAGATGATTTTAATGATGATTTTCCCATACTTACAATGAAGCATTAAGAACTAAATTATATAAAATTGAATGAGTGCTTACTTAAAAAGCTTAAACTCTGAATACTTAGAAAAATGGAGCTATTGAGATTTTTCTGAATAGATTTGGTATTTAGGATTTTTGAGTTTGTTGTACGTTGTGGTTGTGTCTTTCTTCTTCAGCCTTGATCCATTATTTATAGATGAAATTAGGGCGTTAGTTTACACCCTTGTGAATTTTGAATCGTATCTTCATTCAACCTTGGTCACCAAATATTTCTTCCAAATATAATTATTAATGATACGTTTTGATAATATGATCGTTAGCCAATTCTTTTATTTTTCAAATATGATCTTGAAATTTTTTTTTAGAAGGATATTATGGGTAATTGTTCAGATTACGTTTCCAAATTAATTCACTTGAGTCTTCCTTCATACACTTGATTTGATTTGAGCGGGAATAAATATGGGTTTGTTCTTGGACATTCAGACGTAAGAATATAGCTAAGTCAAATTCAATATTTTTCTCAATTTATCAGAGTCTTTGACCTTCCATCAAAGTCATTGACTTTTCTCCATTAGAATCATTGACTTAATTGTTGGAGTTAGATTGTTATGTTGCTTGAATAATGAGAGTTAGATACATATGTAAAGCTGTGTGACTTAGGATTAATGGCATGTGCAACTTTACCTTTGTTTCTTTATTAGAGTCAGTGCAACTTCAGAGTGTGTTGTGTATCAAAGGAAACACTTTGGAACGAGTTGCATTCTTTACAGTCAATGGAATATGTACATCATATGCGGACTGGAACAATGGCTTCAGACTTTTGAGACATGCTAAAAAATATTGTTCATCAGAGGCATGCTTAAGTTATTGTTCATCATAGGAATGTTAAAGGTACTATTCATCAAAGACATGGAACTGTTAATGTTCATCAAAGACATGTTGAAGTTAATATTCATGAGAGGCATGTTGAAGTTACTGTTATTTAGAGCCATGTCGAAGTTTTCAGAGGCACATAATTCTTCAAAGGAACGTTGAATCTTCAGAGGCAGATAATTCTTGAAGGTAGATGCAGAATCTTCAGACGCTTACTGGATCTTCAGAGGCAGGCGCACATACTAACTCATCACAATCATACTTCAGCCATTTGAGGCAGACCCAAAAATCATTTTGAATTACTAGAAGCACACTCTCAAAGGCTTTTTTTTGTGAACTTTTTTAGCGCGGGATTTGATTGATTTGATTTTGTTTCCTTTGACCTTTTTACCTCCTCTAGTGGTGGTATCATCTGGTGATTTTCTTTGGTGGTATCCTCTTATATCCTATTCTTATTTCTGCATACTTAGTGAAAAACTTAAATGCAATCAATTGTTTTCACAAAGTAGTTTTGTTAGCATCGAGGAGACTTAGAGAAATTGTTCTTGGAATCAACTTTGTTCCGACAAGGCTATGATAATTCTTGGTTTCCCACTATTGCAAAAGAAGTGTTTTGCCAATATAGTTGAGACGACTATAGGGTTTTTGAAGAGTCCATTAAAACAAAACTTGAACTTGGAGAGGTATTTTACAATCCAAACTCAAAATGATAGATCTGCCAATATTCTTGAAGAATCCAAAGATTGGACTTCTGGTTACTTGTTGAGACACTGTAATACAAAGAGACTAATGAGGTTTTAGGAAACCATATGAAACGATTGAAGTGAAAGTTAAGAAATTCTAACCATTTTGGTTAAAGTGGATTAATTCCTCAACTATACTGGATAAAGTATATCTTTAAGGGGGATAATTAGATGTAGCAACAATTGTTATCAACTAGTATAAGAATTATTATATGTTTTTCTTCTTTGTTGTCTCTTTATTTTTACTTTTAGAATCTTTATGTCTTATCTTCTATCATGTTATAGTTTTATCTAAAAGATAAGTTTTTTTTATAATGAATCTATTTTAACCTAACTAAGAAGATAAATGATCAAAAGAGTTATGTTAAATCATGCATAAAAATTATTTCAATGGAGTAGGGATATTTTGCCGAAGTGATTTTCCTAGCCTAACATGACCCTTTATGACCTATTCCCAATCTTCCTCATATGTAGTAAATGGATTAAAAACTTCATTTAGTCTATCAATATCAATCAATCAAAGGATGTTTTTCACTATTGCTTCGCATAAAGTGTGCACCCCCAGCAAAAAAAGAGGTCTTGGTTCAAGATCTATTAGATATATAAACAAAGTTATCTCTCGCAACTTTAGTTGGGATTTCATTAACTCTGCTCAGCGTTGAGCCATTCTTTTGATAGCTAGAGTTATGGTAATTATTATTGTTATCATTAATATTATTGATACTATTTGGTATTGCAGAAACAAAAATAAATTTGATGGCAAGCTCATCAATTTTAACTTGGCTAAGGCCAAGATCATTTCTAATGTTTCGATTATTGGAAATTCAACTAAGTCCACTACCTTAGAATCATGCACATTTCCTATCAATCTGGGTATTTCTATATCTAATTCTTACCATGAAAACAATTTTGACCAAGATAATGAACTATAAGTGTCTCTTTTCATAAGGAAAAACAAACACCACTCCGTCAAGTCCTACATTTTTAAGACGCCAAATATTTTTTCAATAGAAAAAATAGGTTATTCATACACCAGCCACTTTGTTGGCTTCTTGCTTTGTTAACTTTGCAACAAAGCCATTAAAACTCTTCTTGTAATGCTGGAGTACTGGCTTTGGAGCTTCATCGCTATAATTGTGAATAGAGAAAACATGTAAGATAAAACTCTTATCTAAATAGCTTAGGTAAGGTTGGACTTAAATAGCATAAAAATTTAACAATAATATAACTTGTCTGTAACTTGTTGTAGCAAATTTTGGTAGTGAAGTAATAAAGAAGTTTCATCATTTTTACTATTTCCAGTGTAGACAATATAAGTTTGCATTTTTAATAAATATATTTATCAAAAACAAGAATTATGAAAATTTGATAAAGAGAGAGTGATGAAGTGTATTTGCCTTCAGGTCATTTTGAGTAGATGAATAACAATTCACAAAAAGTGAAGTAAGGCTAATAAGGAGTAGCAAAAGTCCAACATAATATCTTATGTCCATTGTCAAGCTAGCAATAACAAAACAAAAAATATACAGTTAGTAGTATGTATTTATACACATTCCACTGATGCATTATTAAAATGATATAATATATTCATGCATATTCTTTTATGTCACATAACCTGATACAATTCTGTTTTTTTTTTCTTTCTTTGTTTTTTTCCTCTACAATGACATGCATATAAATGTGTAAAAAAAATTATTTTGAACTAAATGAATATTAAAAACTTGTGAGTTGCAGTAATAATAGATAGACATGTTTACTAATTTAGCATATATGAATGTGTAAAATAACCAATTAAGTCAATATAATTATTTATCTGCCTTCTCCTAGTTCAAAGCTAGTACTTGATTATGATAATTGTAAATATTTTTATAGTGTTCATTGATTATGGGATTAAGTATAAAAACCATAAATTAGATTAAGTAAAAAAAACTATAAATTAAATTAAAGGAATGTTTCATTTAAAAATATGTATCTTTTATATTAAACTACATCATCAACAACATAGATAATACCACCAACACCAAAACGAATAAAAAGTATATAGACCAATAGTTGGAGAATATTCTCACAAATCCCTTTCTTTCACAAGTTAACCAAATTTCTTTGTTAGACTCAAATTACGAGACACCAATGCATTATATTTGTTAGAAACAATATTATATGAACAAACTCAAGATTTATTTCTTAGATTATTAAGTAGTGAAACATCATATAAGTGAAGAGAAAATTAAAATAGGATTCTTGATACCATAATATATTAATTAACACGTAGTTTTTTTACCTTAGTGACTAGGAAATACATGGGAGCATGCATGGGTGGGTTCTAGGTTGTTAAAAGTTTAAGTTCTAAAGCGAAAAAGAAAACAAAATAAGATAAATGTTAGCTAGTTATTTTTTAATAATAACATTGATTGGATAATTTTACTTGTAAGTTGCAAATGAATAATAATACTTGTCAGTTGTAGTAAATGTATAAAAAGGTATTCTTTATTGGTAGTTTTTTTATGATAATTAACTGTAAACTCACATAATTAACAAATTAATACAATCTGTGTAAAAATAAATAGTTTAATGCAATATATGAGTTTCTATGTTATTGCAAGTATGTATACTAGAAGTAATAAAGTATTTGTCTCCTCCCCTGTTTGTGAGAGACTAATATAATATAAGAGTTAATTCAATACATACGTGAATTTGTAAATAACCAATTAGAAAATGAATGAAAAACATTTGATGAATAAAAAGTATATATAATGATAATTAAGCAAAAGAAAGAGAGTTATTATCATATCAAGTGTTGTGTTGGTGAAATTAAGTCTAGTGGAGTAAATAAGCAAGAGGTTAATTGAAACAAATTAATAATTTAATTATATATATATATATATATAATAAATGTGTAAAACATTAATTAAAAAATGAATGAGTATTTTTGTCATATTAAAATGAATATCATCAACAAGATCAAATAAAAACCATATATGTCTTAATAAACTACACCACAAATTATATATCAAAGAAAAGTGATGTAGAGCAAAGGAAGAAGTTGAGTGAGCTATTATTATCAATATCATGCATGTGACAACTAAAAATGTGAGTTCCTAATAGAAAGAGAAAAAAAAATATATAATTAAAAATTGGCTAGTTAATTTTTAATAATAACCATGATTAGATCATTATATTTTTGGGTTTCATAACAACAACTAAATAAAATTCATTTTAAAGTAAATGAATAATAACACTTGTAAGTTGCAATAAGAATAGATAGACATGCTTATTTTTATACAACAAAATATAAATAAAAAAATAAATTCTTTTAGGTGTAGCAGACAGAAAAATATATTTTTCATTTTTTAATTTATTGGTAATTTTCTATGATAACTAAATGCAAACCAACATATATTGTTTAACACAACATGTGTTAAAATAAACAGTTTAATGCAACCAATTATATTGTAGGTCTTAATTAAATTATTATATTTATAATTTTTTAATAATTAAAATAGTTTAAAATATCTAAGGTAAAATGAAAAAAAACACTTATTACTATTTGAATATTATTATAAGTACAGTCAAAATCAAAATTCCTCTACCTCCCCCTCTGTTTCTAACAGACTAATGTAAGAGTTGTTAAAAAATAATAAATAAATGTGTTGATGTAGACATGCATATTAAAAAACATATCATGAAATAAAAAGAATATAATAGTATATATGACGAGAGAAATAGAGTTATTAACATATCATGTGTTGTGTTGGTGAAATTAAGTTTAAGTGGAGTGAAAATAAGCAAGAGGTTAATTTATATGGTGGAAGAGAACTATGGATATATTATTGAAATGAAAGTGGTAGTGTTGTGGTGTTAGTGAAAGAGTTGAACAAAGAAAATGAAAGATATTGTGTTAGCTTGTAGGATATAGAAATGAGGATGATTAGTATGAAATATAGAAGAAGAGAAGTGATGATTTGTATGCATGTGACAATATATACGTGAAGAGTGAGCTAAATTAGAGAAAAAGAGAAGGTAACTAGAAAATACATATGAGCACTAACAATAGATTGTTAACTGCTAAAAAATGTAATTTTCAAATAGAAAAAGAATAATAAAATAAGATGAATGAATAATAATACTTGGTAGTAACAGTAACAATAGATAGACTTGCTTACTTTTATGCAAAAAAAAGTATAAAGAATGCATTATTTTATGTGTAAGAGGCAAAAGGAAATACATTTGTCACTACTTTAGTTTTTTGACAAATATTTGTCATTTTCTTCTATATAAATAAATGTGGTGTTAGAAAGAACTGTTGAAGAAAATGAAGTTTTAGAGACTAAATATTTTCAGTCACACTAGCGATAGAAATAGAGATCGAAATTTTGAACGTATGAACTAAATATTTTTTCGTCACTAAATCGGTCGCTAATGAAATTTAGAGACTGAAATAGCAACTAAATTTTAGCAACAAAAAATTTAGTCGCTAATTATCACTAATATAAAACTTGTCATTTACACTAGTGACCGAAATAGAGACTGAAATTTTAAACCTTAAAACTAAATATTATTCCGTCACAAAATTGGTCGCTAACAAAAAGTAGAGATTGAAATAGCAACTAAATTTTAGCAACCAAAATTTTAGTCGCTAACTATTTTTTAACTACATAATATAATTTCTTTATTAATAAAAAAAAATGTGAAATAGTTTTTGCATGATTAATTTTTTTTAGAAAATGTGAAATATTTAATAATTAATTAGAAAAAAAAGAAATAATTAAAAAAAGAAATAAAAAAAATAAAATTATGTAGTCATGCATTTGAATATTTGTTCTCAATTTTTTCTTTTTCAGTTTACTCAAATAAACCCTAAAACTTCATTTTTTTCAACAGTTCTTTCTAACACCACAACTCAAAGTAATCCACTCTCAGCCTACCTAGTTCAAGCAGTGAAGCCAAAGCAACACTTATTCCTTACCAGACTCAATTCTTTCGTTCACTTCTCTTTCTTTTCTTTCACTATTCCCACCAAACCTTGGGTTCTCTTTATGCTTTCAATCAATTTTTCTACCAAAAAACATTAGTTCCTTTTTCTTTCTCAACCCACCACAAATCCTAAAACTATCATTTGTTGCTAATCCCCTCTCAAACCAATCTCCGCAGCTACGACGTGAAGGCAATTGGGTCTCTTAAGCCGTTAAACTACAACTGTGGCGTGAAGCCCTCATTGTTCGTCGGCTATCGTGAACCAAAAGGTAAGAAATTTATATTCTAATTTTGCTTCACTATTGTTGTTTTATTTTCTTTGTGATGTAATCATTTTGAATTTATTTAACTAAAGGGGATAAAGAAATTATGCATATAAGGTGTTTGATAATATGTACTTTTGATAACTTTAAACTAAAGGGGGTAAATAAATTCTACATATAAGATGTTTGATAATATGAACTTTTGATAATTTTAACTAAAGGGGGTAAAGAAATTCTGCATATAAAGTGTTCGATAATATGTACTTTTGATAATTTTAACTAAAGAGTGTAAAGAAATTATGCATATAATATAAGGTGTTTGATAATATGCACTTTTGATAATTTTAACTAAAAGGGGTAATGTGTTACTGAAATTTATGGTTGCAGTTAGTAATTAATATATTATCTTTGTAGATTACAAATTAGCATTCATGTATTTTATAGAAGTTATATATATATATATATAACTTCTATAAAATATATATATAACTTCTATAAAATACATGAATGCTAATTCATTTAAGATGGAACCAAATTCAATAATGCCTTAAACTAAGTTAAATTGCTCTCTCAAATTAAGTTCAATAATGATATCTAGAAAATATTCATATTAGTATTAATGTTGAGAAAATATTCATATTAGTATTAATGTTGAGAAGGTGCCATCTCCCATACATGTAGTATAAATAGAATAGGTGAAGCAAAAGTAAGTGTGAGATATAGTGTAGAATAAAGTATTATATAAATATGAATATGAATATGACCATGGTAAAAGCCACTTATTAGCTAAATAGTAAAGTTATAATCTCAACCATTAATTAATCTAAAGAATTATTCATTTCATTTTAATTTAAATATTAATAGTTCATATATGTCGCTATATATATATATATATTTTTATTCAGACACAAAATATCCAATAAAATTAAATAATAAGAATAATAATAATAATAATAATAATAATAATAATAATGATAGAGAATAAAAAATATATAATTTTTTAGCCAATTTTATTAAAGTAATTATTATATACGAGATGTAATTTTTCTCAAATACAAAATGATTGGTTTAATATTCATATAAAAGCTGTAAAGTTTTAAGAATTCAACCACACGTGCAATTGCAACAAGTAACACCACAAACTTTAAGAACATCTTCACCAAAGTTTTCATTAATTATAACCAGTATGGTTTTCAAAGAAAAGTACACTGATACATCCAAACAATGTGTACCTACATATATAAAGAAAATCATGTGAAATATTATAATTGAAAATATTTTGACGTAAATAATATGGAAAATTTAACTTTTTAATCATAGTTAATTAAGTATATTTTTATCCATTAATTGACTTACACTTTCTTATTTTTTATTAGGTTCTACATGATAAAATTGATGAAAACAATTTTCTATTTTTCCATTAGTTTCACTTACTACATATTTATCAATAGCTTTGAATATATAGTATCACAAAGTATTAAATTAATATTTATAAATAAAATATCAAAAGTCATTTTTTTATTCATCGTAAATTATGTGCTGATAAAAATTCACTCGATAATAAGTTAAATATTAAATATTTTGAATATAAAATTGATTTAAATTGTATACTTAAAATATATGAATATATTTTATATTGCCTTTTTTTTAAAGGATAAACTACAATAATTAACTTATATATTATAAAAACTAATCGCACGTATACTGCAAAAACGTATTTCAATAATATTTTTAAATCTTAAACTTATTGTAGTGTGCTAAATTTTAAAAGAAGAGTATTGGGATTGAGTTTATTAAATCACTTTTAAATATGATTCTAAAAAGAAGAAAAATGTACAATAATGCACTATTAGAAAATATAGTAAGAGGAAGAAGAAAGAATTGATAGTCCTAACAAAAAATATCCCTATAGTTATCGTCATCATTCCTTAAATACTAGATCATGGGTGTACGTAGTCCTGTAGCCTTGAGCTAGTCATGTGATTTCTCATTCCCCTCCTTGGCACCGAAATTCCCTGATCTATGCTAACAAAATTATTCTCTTGTGGGACCCATTCATTTGACTTGGAATGGAACATGCCTTCTTTCATTGCATTACCATCCCTATATATGACAACCTGGTCCTCAAGGTTGAGGTTAGGGAAGTTGTCTAACATTTCCTGGAAATTCTCCCGTGTAGCTTCGGTTGGTACAATTTGTGACCCCTGTTTGATAGATCTGGTTTGCAGAATGGTCTTTGGGGCAATAATTGGACCTGTATCAGCTGTTGTAAGGGGTAAAGGCATGTATTGATCCTAAGGAACACCTTTAAATGGCTTTAGTTGAAAAATGTGAAAAACTGGGTGGATTTGTGCTTCATTTGGCAACTGAAACTTGTAAGTCATGTTGCCTATGTTGCCTATAAGTTTGAAGCTTGACTAGGACTAAATCTCCTACTGCAAAGGAAATATCAGTCCTTTTCTTGTCAGCTTGGTTCTTCATGTAGATTTGAGCTCTTTCCAAGTGTTGTTTCAACTGCTGTAAGATGTTATCTCTGTTGAGCAGTTGTTCTTGTAGGGTAACAGGATCTGATGCTTGCGGAATATATCAAACCAATGCAGGTGGATCTCTCCCATATAATGCTTTAAATGGAGACATGCCAAGACTAGTTTGAAAAGATGTGTTGTACCATAATTCCGCCCAGCTCAAAGCCTTGGACCAATTTTTTGGATTGTTAAAAGTGAAGCATCGAAGGAAGATTTCCAAACACTTGTTCACTACTTCGGATTGGCCATCCGATTGGGGGTGATAGGCGGAGCTCATGGCCAACGTGGTACCCTGGAGTTGAAACAACTTCTTCCAAAAATTACTAATAAAAACTTTGTCCCTGTCAGACACGATGGACTTGGGCATGCCATGCAACTTAACAATATGTGTCATAAAGAGCTCGACTACAGACTTGCTAGTGTCGTCACCCTTGAGTTCTATGAAATGGCCGTATTTTGCCAAACAGTCGACAACTACCATCATGGTATTGAAACCATAAGAATTGGGTAGCCCTGTTATAAAATCCATTGCTATGTCTTCCCATACCTGAGAAGGTATAGGTAGTGGCTACAGTAACCCACCGGTTTGGGGTGTAGTACTTTAGCCTGTTGAAAAATAGCACCCGATTGGACGAATTTGTGCACATCATTTTTCATATCTGGCCAATAAAATTGTTGTGCCACTTTTGCCAATGTTCTTGTAACCATCAAATGTCCTCCAATTGGTGAGCTATGAAATTCCTACATAAGTTGTTGGATAATATCCACCTCTCGAGGGACTATAATTATATCTTTCTAGTATAATAAGTCACCCTTCATTGAGTAGTTTGGGTGTAATAGAGGTTGTTTCAGACATTGTCGCATGACTACTTGCAACTTGGGGTCTCTCTGTAATGCTTCCTTTAATGTTGCCACAATTGAATTTCTTGGTTCTTACCATGAAAGGTACATTACTCTAGAGAGTGCATCAACGGCCAAGTTGTCCTTTCCTGGTTTATACTCGATTGTAAAGTCATATCCCAAGAAGCGATGGAGCCATTGTTGTTGCTTTGGGGTCTGCAATTTTTGATCCATCAGACTTCTCAAACTCTTCTGATCAGTTCGGATAATAAACCGATGGCCCAGTATGTAGTGTCTGAACTTGGCAATTGCTTCAGCTATGGCCAACATTTCTCGAAAATAAGTTGACTGCTTTTGTGTTTATGGTGCAAGTTTCTTAGAGAAATAAGCAATTGGATGGCCATTTTGATGCAACACTGCACCTATCCCTACTTCTGAGACATCTATTTCTACGATAAAAGGTTGTCGGAAATTGGGCAATCCAAGAACAGGTGCTGAGATCATAGCTTGTTTCAAGAACAGGTGCTAAAAGGCAATCTGTTTTAGAATGTTGTTTCAGTGGCATCAGTCCATAAGTATCCATCTTTTTTAAGTAATTTAGTTAAAGGAGCAGCTATTCTACCATATGCTTGAATAAAGCGTCTATAGTAGTCTGTGAGACCAAAAAATCCTCTCAATTGTTTCACATTTGTTGGGGTTGGCCATTGATGAAACGCTTGAACCTTACTACTCTCGATAGATACTCCTTGCCCAAAAACTATATGACCCAAGTATTCAATTTCTAAAACTCCAAACGAACACTTGGATAACTTCATAAACAAGACATTTTGTTGAATAACTCTTAACACGTTTTCTAGGTGTGTCTAGTGGTCCTGCCATGTCAGGCTATAGATGAGTATGTCGTCAAAGAAGACTAGCACATTTTTTCGCAGAGCCTCCTGAAAAACCTGATTCATCAATGTCTGGAAGGTTGCAGGGGCATTGGTTAAGCTGAAAGGCATGACTAGCCATTCACAGTGGCCATGGTGTGTTCTAAAAGATGTTTTATGTCTATCTTCTAGTTGTACCAAAATTTGATGAAAGTCTGATCTTAAGTCTATTTTGGAAAAGAACTTTGTACCAAATAACTCGTCTAACAATTCATCAATAGTTGGCATAGGAAAACTATCCTTTATGGTCACAACATTTAAGGCCCTATAGTCAATGCAAAAATGCCAACAACCATCTTTCTTTTTCACGAGAATGATTGGTGAAGAAAAAGGGCTAGTACTAAATTGTATAATACCTTGGTCTAGCATGTAATGCACCATCTTCTCAATTTTCTCCTTTTGGATATGTGGATATCTATAAGGTTTGGTTTTGACTGGTTTAGTATTCTCCAGTAGGGGAATAGCATGATTCTGGCTTCGAATGGGTGGTAGTGAAGTTGGAACTTGGAATACTAAACTATATGAGTGTAGTAATTTGACAATTTCAGGAGCTAGTTATTGTGGCAGGTCTTTTAGAATATTCGCCTATGTAGATAATTGAAGTAGTTGGGTTGTGAAGGATTCAGCTATGGCGTCAGTATTCAGCATTCTTTTAATATGATGGAACTGAGACAGTTTGGGTGATGCCTCTTTCTCCCCTTGTAATGTTATAAATTTTCCTTTGCAAAAAAATTTCAATGTTAAGGCTGCATAGTCTGCTATGTGAGGACTTAGTGTAGCCAGCCAAGATGCACCCAGAATAATATTTTGCGTCTGCCACTGGTAATAATAATACTGATATGCGTAAGTTATGGCCTTGTACGGTGATTGTCAAGTTGGGAACTATTCCCTCAACAGTCATAGTTTGGCCATTTCCCACCAGAACATTGACCCATGGTCCTAGTTCAATTGGCAGTTTGAGGAATTCAGCAATGCGAGGATGCAAAAAATTGTCGGAACTTCCTCCAGTTACTAAGACTTGTGCACTAATATGGCCAATTTGGCCTGTGAACCGCAAGATACCCATGCTATTGGTCCGTTTCATTGCATTCAGGGAAAAATGGTGGTCATTTGTGGGAAGTTCGGTTTCATGGGGGTTCATATGTCGTTGGTTGTTATCTGGTTCCTCGATAATCTCATCTTCACCGTCGTCAATTTACAACATCATGACTTGACGGTTTGGGCATTTATGGGCTAGATAAAATGTCTCATCGCACCAATAACAGAGACATTTTTCTCTTCTTAATTGCATTTCAGCTGGGGAAATGTGTTTGATATTAGGGTTTTTTGTTTTGGGTTCATGAGTCATGTTGGTGGGTGGGGTGGGAAAGAGAGGGGTGTATGGTGGTTTTTGATATTAGTCTGGTTTATTTGAATTGAAGGTTGCTATGTGGGTGTAGGAGTTTGGAGGTGTGGTTTTTTGTGACTTGTGGGAGGATGAATACTTATTTTCATAGACCTTAGCATGGGACACAACTTTCACGATCGAGATAGGTGTGTGGATCATCACATCTCTTTTAATTTCAGCATTTAAACCACCGATGAAACAGTCCACCAAAGCATCATTACTCAAGCCATAAACCCGATTAGCCAATGAAGTAAAATGTAGATAATAATCAGCGACAATATCAGTCTGTTGCAACTTGAATAACGTTGCTCTGGGACACTCATATATCGATGGTCCAAAATCCAGTTCTATGGCACATGTGAACTCAACCCAAGAATGAAAAGGGTGAGAACGTTGCATCATCTGGAACCAAGGGACTACTTCCTTGTCCACGTACGCGGAAGCAATAGTTAACCGGTCTAAATCCGGTGTATCGTAATAATCAAAAAACTGCTCTGCACGAAATATTCATTCTAGCACATTGCTGTCATCAAAACGCGGAAATTCGAGTTTAATGTTTCTCACATGAAATGATTGTTTATTTGAGTTACCAGCACCAAGGGGTTTTCGTTGTGGGCTTTGGTTCAGTAACATATCAAGCGATGATGTGATCTGCAAAAACTTGCTTTTTGTGTTCATTTGCATCTCCTCCAGTTGTTCAAAGCGAGAGGAGTTTGCGATTCCCAATCGGGCCAAATGTAATGTGCTAAATTTTAAAGGAAGAGTATTGGGATTGAGTTTGTTAAATCACTTCTAAATATGATTCTAGAAGGAAGAAAAACGTAAAATAATGCACTATTAGAAAATATAGTAAGAGGAAGAAGAAATAATTGATAGTTCGAACCAAAAATATCCTTATAGTTATTGTCATCATTCCTTAAATACTAGATCATGGGTGTACGTAGTCCTGTAGCCTTGAACTAGTCATGCAATTTCTCATTCACCTCCTTGGCACCAAAATTCTCGGATCTATGCTAACATAATTATTCTCGTGTGGGACCCCTTCATTTGGCTTGGAATGGAACGTGCCTTCTTTCATTGCAGACATTGCCTTCATTAAAATTTGAATGATATGCTTGGATCAGAAAGTAGAAAGTGTTAATGACAATCTATATATATATACCTTATTACCAATATTCCTTCTGCATACAAACCTTTTCTTCAAGAACAAATTCACACATTTTGTGATGATTAGTTGACGCACGGGTGAAGCAATTATTGTGTGAATATTTTTCAATTATACATTGTTTGTTATAATTGTGTTTAAAGATGGTTTTACAATAAAGATATTATCTAAATAATTTAGATCGAAAATTAATATTACAATAAACAATTTGATTTGAAATGATATGTGAAAGCACCATTTGTAAGAAACATCAAATTATATCGTTATGAATAATTCAAAGATGTATCAAGTAACTAATATTTTGTCAATGTTCCTTATGAATTGTCCATAAGTTTCTAGTCTAACGATTGAAAGGATGAATATGTGAGAAATTTGAAAGAGGAAAAAAACACTACACTAATGAAAGTAGCACTATGGAGGATAAAATTGTAGCATTTCTACTTCCAACTTTGGCCATAGATAATGTCATGGAGATCATATTGGTTATAGCTGAATGAGATGCTAAATCTTTATATTTTTCTAATGAATTTTTTTGTAATTAGCCTGTTCTTTCTCATTACACATCAGTGACATATTATGGGGTTAGACATTCAATAAGGTTATATTAAGAATTAAGAATTCTAATAATAACAGTATATTACCTTGATCATATGAAAGAAAATAAATTTTTACACAATCTTATTATCATCATACATTTATATGCTCATATTAACTACCATAATTAAGTATGCATGTGACCTATTAGAAATTTCAACATAAGTATGTAAAGGCAAAGTACATAAACATAGGTTCAAAAAGACACAGGTTGAGCATCGCAAGTGCATGGCCTCATAGTTATTAAATTTCATCATGAATAGCTCAGAAAGTGATTTCACGACTTGGCAATGGTTAAGGAGATTGATTTTTGTTTGCAAATTTTTAATTTGTTCACCATGAAATGCTTCACACACACATGAGGTCATAATTGGAATTCAAATTAATTATGAAATGCACGTGATTCTAAGAGTCTACTGCTAATAAAGAAGAACCCGGTAAAGATTGCATTTATGAATGTTGGTCTCGAAAATGTTGCATTCAATATAGAACATCTCCATTTTAAAATTAGTGTCCTTCAAAATATTTGTACGCATATTAAGAAATGCAATAATTAGAAGAAATAGAATAATCATATATCAAATTATCTTTATTTATTTTTGGTTGTTTTGTGTACTATCATAGATGTAAAGTCCAAGTTGATTGATACAAATCAAGATAGCATAGCCTCTCAATTGTCACCACCCTAGCATGCTAGCTTCTCCTTTACACCGCTATTATTAACTTTAAATCACTTTTTTTTGTCGATCTTAGATTATGTTTATATTGATACCATTAATTATTACTATTGTTTCAACTATAAATTGGCCTATAGGATAAGTATAAATAGTATCAATCTCTTTGTGTATTTTCAACTTGAAAGTTGAGTTTGAGTTTGATCAATTTTTGCGTCAAAGGAAGGTTCCAAATCCAAAGTTGACTTTGTGTGACAAAATCAATACAAAGTTTGAGTTTTCTTGAGGTGTTCTTAAGGCAAGTAAGTTGTCAAATTAAAGACCATGGACAATTAGCCAAGACTCCAATGGATACTTGGTACTTCTCTTTGTAACTGAAGCATCATTACCTCTATAAATTGAGATGAACTCATCCTTGTCAAATACACAACTCATATAAAAGAAAAATACTAAAAGTTGCGAAGAGCACACTAATCCTCTCATAATGCTTTCTACTATTCTCAACTATATCTTAGAAGTTATCTTCTTAGAAAGTTAATTAGAGTGAAAGAATCAAACACTTATCAATACTCCCAAAATTTGTATATCCTCAAGTTATTACAAACTTGGTGATAGTTGAAAATCAAGAAGAAAAAATTGTAAGCTTGTTGAGACTATGAAAATACACAGTGAAAAAGAGTCCCATTATAGGACAAGCCATTTTGAGCCATAGTAAAAACTCACAAGTTAAGTGAAGACTGGATGTAACCCATTTTGGGTGAATCAGTATAAATTTGGGTGTGTCATTTCTATACTCTCTACTTATTATTTTGTCTAACTCATATTTTGTGACACCCTAAACCCCAAAGTAATATATAATAATTTTATACAATAATTTTTTACTATAATTCATAGCGGAAAAAGAAAATTGGTTTTCAAGAAAATAAAACTTTTATAACTAATTTAAGATATCACATTTCTCAAAATTTAAAAGAAAGACTTTAAAATTTTTCCTCTTATAAAATGGTACACTCTTCGTAAATTTGAATTAGCTAGAATTTCTTAAATTAATTTCAAAAGTTTACTAGCACTCATAAGATTTTCATACAAAAGTTGTTTCTAATTAAATATATAAAAATACAACTTATATGACTCTCATTCATGATACCACCTATCAGAGTGAGGTTTCTCCCAAACTTGAACTTCAAAAATCATTAACTTGTAATAACTACAATTTTGCAAACACATGTCAAACCAGTCAAACACAAATAACGAAGGAGGTGGGTTTTGAAATTATGTTGATAGTATAATACAAGTAAGAAAAACCCACAATTAATCATAAATAAACTGTACCACCACACAAACATTCTTCAAAGAAAACATCACATTATAAAGTCAAAAGTACTCAACAAAAATCAATATATATATCACTATAACATCAAATCATCTAAGAAAAATTATTGTCGCACACAATACATATTAATCATGTAAGACCCGTAATTTTAAATTATACTTTATGTATTTTAATGGATTTTGGTATTGAACTCAGGGGCTTTTTAGCCAAGTTATTAATATTTTGGAGTTTATATGACCAAAAAGATTTTTTGATGCCTGATTAGAATTACTCGTCGATAAATAAATTAAATTTACTACGGTGAATCTTTTGCGAAGAGTTTAATGCATTTTGGGTGAAAGGATAATTTAATAAATATCTAAAGGTTTTGAGATATTTGTTAATTATAATTAATATGTATATATATAGAAAAGGAAGGGAAGGAATTGAAAAGAAAGCAAATAGAAAGGAAAGAAAAAGGAAAAAAGGAAAACAGAAGGAGAGAAAACAGAAAATTTCCATCTTCTCCCTCCTCTGCCTCGCGTGAACACCCAATCCTTCTCCTTCCTCCATCTTCATCCATTTTCGTTCTTCCTTGCTTCCTTTAGTTCGAAATTGATAGTGGGTGATAGGACAAGGATTTCTCAACTTCACTCTTTGATCCGAAAACGAAGGAAAACGGTTTAGGGATTTCAAAACCGTCAAACACAAATCTCGCCGTTTCTTCTAGATCCAAGCTTTGTTTCGCAAAGGGATAGAAGGGAAATTTGCTCACCACTACACTACGGTGCTAGTGAGATAACTTTGGAAGCGTTGTCGCGAGCAAAGTTTTTACCGGAATTGATCGTGGTGTCGTAAATCGACGTTAAAGCTAACGCTAAGGTAAGGGCTCCTTCCAAACTTTTAGTTTGCATTTAGGGCCTTATCTGTGGTTGTATGAAAAAGAATTTTGTTAGGGTTGGAGTATTGATTTGGGGAAAATATATCTAAGGCTTTATGGGTAAAATCTAAGAGTGAGGTTTTGGTTATCCTGATGAATGTATCGTGGAAAATGAATTTAAACTCAGTTATGTATGATTTTGAATGAATGAAACTTGTGTGTTTGAGTGGTGGATTATGTTGATTCGTGTTCGTTGTTTTCGACGTGTTCTTAATTGATACTGATGAAACTTGAGATGTGTTTGTGTGGTTTGTGTGGAAAATGATTTGCTGCGAATTATGGATTGAATGTGAAAGTATGTTTGATTTTGTTCTGTGTGGAATTTGAAAACCATTAAGTTAAACGAGTATTAAGAATGGGGAATCTCTTAATGTCTTGTTTATTTAATGTGTGTTTGTGAAAATCGTTTTGAGTTAAAAGAGTATTAAGAATGGGGAATCTCTTAATATCTCTGTTTACTAACGTTTTGGAAAATCTTGTAAGTCAAATGAGAATTAAGAATGGGGAATCTCTTAATTTCTTGTTTACTTAATGTTTGTTTGAAAATCGTTTAAGTTAACTGGGCGTTAAGAATGGGGAATCTCTTAATGTCTTGTTTACTTAATGTTTGTTTGAAAATCATTTAAGTTAACTGGGCGTTAAGAATGGGGAATCTCTTAATGTCTTGGTTACTTAATGTTTATTTGAAAATCGTTTAAGTTAACTGGGCGTTAAGAATGGGGAATCTCTTAATGTCTTGGTTACTTAATGTTTGTTTTTGAAAATCGTTTAAGTTAACTGGGCATTAAGAATGGGGAATCTCTTAATGTCTTGGTTACTTAATGTTTGTTTGAAAATCGTTTAAGTTAACTGGGCGTTAAGAATGGGGAATCTCTTAATGTCTTGGTTACTTAATGTTTGTTTTTGAAAATCGTTTAAGTTAACTGGGCGTTAAGAATGGGGAATCTCTTAATGTTTTGGTTACTTAATGTTGTTTTGAAAACCGTTTAAGTTAAAAGAATATTAAGAATGGGGAATCTCTTAATATGTCTGTTTGCTTAATGTTTAGCGTGAAAATCGTTTAAGTTAAATGAGTATTGAAAATGGGGAATCTTTTAATATCTGCATTTACTTAACGATTGTGGTGGATGGATTCAGTGTATGCTCATGCATTTCATTTGGTAAATTGTGCTGACCCGTGATAGGTGGCCAGTATTGACCCGTGATAGGTGGTACGTTTACGATTTACTTTTTGTAAGTTGTGCTGACCCGTGATAGGTGGCACCTTGGTAAATAATGCGTCGGCCTGTGATAGGCGGTACATTTACGACTTACGCTTTTTCTTTTAGTAAATCGTGCTGACCCGTGATAGGTGGCACCTTGGTAAACAGTACTGACCCGTGATAGGTGGTACGTTTATGATTTACGCTTTTTAGTAAATCGTGCTGACCCGTGATAGGTGGCACCTCGGTAATTGGTACTTTGGCCTGCGATAGGCGGTACAATTATGATTTACGGCCCTTCGAGGAGGGTTTTGGTTTGGAATTCCGAGTCCATGCATTTTGGCATATACGCATTGCATTAGGATGCTTGGCACACGAGTCGTGTTTTGATTCAAGTGTATGATTGAGAGTTTGAAACTCGAGTTGTCATGGTAACTGTGTTTAAATTGTTAAGTGTTATGTTTTGGAATTTGGTGATAGCATGTTTGGTTGCAATATTATTCAAAACTCATGTTGTTGTAGCGATTGCGTTATCAGTGCTAAGTGTTAAGATATGGATTTGTGTATGAATGTGATCGAGTTAGTTTATGTATTTTTGGAAGAATATGCAAGGAAATCGATTGGCATTAACAGCAATGCTGTCAGTTGATTGCCCAGTTGATTGCCCAATCGATTGGCAGTAAGTCAGTGGCTCAGCAATGTATTTTTGAAAAAGAAAACTTTTCCGCTGTTTGTAAATTATAATGACTCAATTATTTATCCAAGGGTTTTACCTTATTCGATTATGTATTGTATTTTAATTTCTTTTTAAAGAAAAAAAAATACACCCTCGCTTTGAAAAACGGGGTGTTACAAATCACAACAAACAATCACAAGAAAATGCAATGTTATGCATGAGCTTAGACTCTACTTCACAATGTGGTATCATTCTAACTCTGAAGTACTTGGTTAGGAGGTTTGATAATATGCCACCATCTTGGTGGATGTACAATTTAAATTGATCATGTCCTCATAGATCCCCTCAACTCAAATCGAGACACATATATGCGATAGTCAAGGTAAACGTGTGTTGTATGGTAGGTCCCGACATTTGGAGTGCTACCTCCAAGTTACCTAAATATTCTCCACTCGAATACCTTCAAGGTCTAACAATCTTGCCTTAAGGCTCAACAACAGACCGCCACAATCAAGCTCATTCAATTGTACTTCTCCAGAATCACTAGGCTTGTTAGACCCTACCAATATGATGATAAAATAGTCTTCACTCCAAAAATATAAACATCTATTTTCTCCCGTCGTTGGCCTAGACTACTCAATGAAGAGCATTATATTTAGCACAAGTTAGAATCATCACTATATCATCATCTATAGGGTTACTTCGAAATTCTCATCACAAATTTATAACATTATTATCATCAATCCTACATCATCATTATCACATAAATTTATCGTAAATCTATAACATCACTATTATAAATCATACATCATCATCAAATAAACTTATATCATACAATGCATCCATATTTTATTATCACCTCACATAAACTCATCTAATCCAACATATGCACCAAATTCATTCGAAATTCAATATTACAATAATATCAAACATCACATATTTAACGAAAATAAATCAAATATCACAATAATATCAAATAACACACATTTAACGAAATTAAATCAATCAACACCATATAAATATTTATATTCCACATTTTAATCTCATAATTTAAGTATTTTCACATTAATCAATTTATCATTCAAATGGTTAATGTCGTATGTAGCGAATCCCGGATGAATCGTGGAAAAATATAGTTTTCCCGTTCATCTCACAATATATTATACTCATGATTTCAAACGTTCTCTCACCCTTATTTTATTTAGAAGCTTTCTCAAACATAGAAATCAAAAGAAGTTTTCAACAACAACTGTAGATCGACAACGTACAACGAGCGAATCCGAATAAACGACGAGTTCACAAAATCATAGAGGCGCGATTGATAAATTATGTGGAGCATAAAAAATATTAAATCTTTAATAATTATTTTATGAGCAAAACTAGAGTCAAAAAGACGAGAAAAAACTGCAGGAAAAGCCTTACCGACTCGTCGGAACGCCAGAAGAGTCTAACATCAACTTCACCGAAAAATAAAAACGAGTAGTTCTTCTTGAAGATTTCGACGAGAGGAATCCAAAAACAATGTTAGTTTTTTGAGACGACAAATGTGGTGATCGGAATTGGCCAAAAATATTTCTCCCAAGGAAAGAAACAAAGCAACGATTGATAAAATTGATGCAAAAAATGAATTCATTGGTTGATTTTGTGTGGAAAAAAGGTTGGGATCCATTCAAATGGTAAGGAATTGGTGGGAATGAATTTGAGAGAAAGAAGTTTTCTTTGAGTATGTTTGCGTGTTCTTTCAGTCAGCATGAATTCTTTGGCAAATTTTAATTTTATTAAATGTAGATGGAAGGGTGCGAATATCAAAGATTAAAAAAATGAGGTGTAGAAATTAAACAACCCAAACAAAACATTTGTAAAAACAAACAACAATGAATGGTGTAGAAAGTGGTCTATCCTAAATTTTATTTTTATTTTTAAAATGACCCAAACAATTTAATTACTTGTTCTATTCATCTATAATTAAAATATTATTTTCTAAAACACTCATATTAAAATACTAATATTTATCTACACTCTTTCAGAATACAAATCCTTTTTTTTAAAAACTTTAATAAAATAATCAACCCTGAAATATGTACACTAAAATACTATTATTTATAAAGAATATATATAAAATAATAAAATATAATATTTATTTTTTATATCACTTACTTAGTCAAATATGTACAAGATTAGGATATCACAGAAAGCACCCATATAACGAAAATAAGTCACAAGATTTCTCCACATATATTCTAAAATACGTTTAACACAAACTTAATTATCTAACACCCTATTTCATTAAGAAAATATTTATTTTAAAATTTGGAGTGTTACACATTTCATCTTCAAATGTTTATCTTCTTAAAAGGAAAAGAAAATTCTATAAAACTATAATATTTCTATTCAACCCCCCTTCTAGTGATATTTTAGCTACTTCATATGGTAATATGATTGGCGTGTCTTACATAACATTTATCCCAACACAAACTCATTTGTCAAAGATGGATTAAAAGTTAAGCTTACACATGAATTTAGCGAAAGCAAAAAGAAATCCACAGTATTCATGTTTTTGGTGACAAAAGAACATTTTAAGATGACAATAGAGAAAGTTCAAACTATGAATTTTATCCTATTGTTCGAAGCAAATGCTAAAATTACTCACTCAATTGTTAGATGTTGTACCAGAAGACGTTGTGCATAAACTGCCACCAACGTGAGACATCCAAGATGTTATTGAGTTAATTCAAGGAGTTGTCATTTCCAATAGTGGATACCATTAAATCTGATTTAGGTTAGTAGATGAGTGGAAGACTACATTTAAAACAAGAGATGACATGTATGAATGAGTTGTGATGCCCTTTTGGTTATCTAATGCTCCTAGTACACTCATGTGTCTAATAAATCAAGTACTCTAACCCTTCATTGGTAAATTTGTAGTCGTTTATTTTGACAATATTTTGAACTACAACAAAGACAAGAAAGAGAACTTAGAGCCTCTACAACAAGTGATAAAGGCATTGTGATTAAAAAAACAACTCAATGCTAATTTCAAGAAATGTTCTTTCTTAAAATGTCATTTTTTCAATGGACTAAGCAAGCACAAAAAGGTTTTGATGAGCTAAGACAATGTTTGATTAAAATACTAGTGCGATGGTTTCCCAACTTTAACCCTATGTTCAAAGTTAGTTGTGATTCTTCAATTAACGGAGTTGGCACTGTTCTAAGTCAATAAGGTCATCATATAGTCTTCTTTAGTGGAAAACTCAACAATGGTAAGTTTAGATACTCGACTTACGATAAGGAGTTTTATGTCATTATTTATGCAATACAACACTAGATTTATTAGTTGTTGAATAAAGAGTTTATCCTTTATAATAATCAGGAAGCCCTAAAGCATTTGAATTCTCAATAAAAGATCAATTGCAGATATGTTGTTTGGAGTGAGTCTTATAGCCTTATCCATTCTTAGTGACATATAAGACATGAGTTCATAATGTCGTTGCAGAAGCTGTAAATAATTGGCATGCCCTACTTACCACTCTGTAAGCAAAGTAATTGGATTTGAGACAATCAAAGAGTTATATAAGGATGATCCAACTTTTTTGAAGTTCTAGAACGACAATGAATTACAATCCATTTAAGACTAATACTAACATGAAGGATTTTTGTTTAAAGGAAAGACATTGTGCATTCCTTAGTGTTCACAAGAAGCCATTATATGAGAAAGCCATTCTATTGGCAAAGACTTGAAAGAGATGTCAACACACACATTCAAAGGTGTTGAGTTTGCCACTTGGACAAGACTAAAAGCAAAATCACTTTATTACATATGTCACTTCCTATTCCAGAAGTGCCATGGGAAGATGTTAATATGAACTTTGTCCTTGGATTACCACAAACTCAAGATTTTATATGCTAGTTTTGAAAAGATATCCAAAGATGGCCCACTTTTCCCATGTCAAAACATTAACGATGTTGTTCAAGTTGTTGGAGAACCTTGTGGAAAAAATGGGTACTAAGCTTCAGTTCGATAGTGCCAATCTATTTTTGAGCTTTTTCGATAAAAACCTAAAATAGTTTAACCTTATCCTTGCACAAGTTGAATTTGCTTACAACGGTTCAACTAATCATGTTACTAGAAAAATGTCATTTTAAGGTGGTTTAAGACACTCAACCACATAGCCTTTTAGACTTAACATCTTTATTGGATAAACAATAATTTAGTGCGTATGCATAACACAGAACAAAAGAAATCAATAAACTACATGAAGATGTTTGAGAGCTTATCAAGAAATAGAACTCAAGATACAAGATTAGTCGTGACAAACACAAAAGGCATAAAATCTTTAAAGTTGGAGATTTGGTATCGATACATCTGTGAAAAAAACAATAATGTCAAGTTATCACCACGAGCTAATGGTCCTTTCCAAATGGTGCAAACTATCAATGACAATGCTTATAGGGTAGAACATACAGGAAACTATGGTGTCTCAACTACCTTCAAAGTTGCCAATCTTTCACCATATTTGGACGATGAAATAGATATAAAATTGAGGGATATTTATTTTCGACCCGAGGAGGATGATATAGATCAAGATAGCATAGTCTTCCCCATTGCCACTACCCTAGCATGCTAGTTTTGTTGGAACCAAGTTGGTTTTCCACTTATAGTTTTTATGTTAACAAAACTATTTTATGACAACAATAAATTTGGATTAATGGTTTCATTAAGTATGCGAAATTTGGAAGAAAAAAATCAGTGAAAACGATCAGAGGAAGTGATCAAATGAAACTCACCATAGGATATGATTAGAGGAACACAAAGTATACATGTATGCCTTTGAACATATGTTTCTAAAAGTAATGTGTCTCTAAAGGTTAAAAAGATTTCCTCTGATATCTGGGTCTAATGCTTAGGTTTGAAGTTTGGGTTTGAAGATTTGGCCTGTAGACTGCCTCTAATGACAGAATTTGAAGCATGCCTCTAAATCCCTTACATGCCTCTGATGTGCACAAACTCAGCATGCCTTCGAAGAGGTCATATCAAGGTATAATTAACTCTGAAGATATTGATTAAATCATAAATTCAAAGCTCACAATACGCTGATCAAAACATAGAACAATCTTGGTTTATACCACTTCTCCAGATCAACCTTTATCAGTTATACAACAAGTCCTTTCCACTCAGAAAGGCTATCGAAACAATCTCCTATTAGTCTCTAGATAGGAGTTTAAATTTTACCTTTTAACCTTAAAAGAATTTCTTACAATCTACTCAAACTATATACTCAACTTTTGTAGTTTGAGTTTTACTCAATAATGATAAGTTTGTTTTGATAGAATCTGAGATGTCTCAACTCTTGTTTGAGATTAGATTCTATATAAAAGATTGATTACAAATATAACAAAAGATTGAAAATGTAATCAAAACTGATTCTTCTTGAGAAAGTGAGAATTTCTAGTATGTGAATGATTTAATGAGACTTATTAGCACTTGAATTTCTGCATTTTTCTTGAGCATTGGTCTTCCTTTTAGAGGCTTTTAGGACATTTAATGATGGTCAAAAAGAGTTTCTGATATTGCTCTTGCCAGTCTTGACCAAAGACCAAATTATATGATAAAAAATGTTCTAACTTTTGAATATTCCGAGTTATGTTGATTGGACTGATTTTCTTCGTTCTTGGCAGTCTTCTCTTGAGTTTCAATGATCTTATATTCTTCACATATTTTTATTGATGCCATCAATTTAATATGTAGTTTTGATTCTTATAAAATAGGTTGAAGAATGATGATAATGTATTGCAAAACGATTGTTGAACATTATGGCGAATGTTTAATTTGGAAATTCAATGATCATTCTTGAGATTGATAATTGCTCTGGAGATTTAATCTTGATCATTTTGGACGTTTGCCTGATCTTTCTTGAGAGTTCTCTGATGTCTTACATATTTCAAGATCTTTCAACGTTCTTGGCAGTCAATCTGGAGAAAGATCATTCTTGTTTGATCTTGTCTGATTCATGATCTTTTTTATTTTGTGATTCGAATCGTTTCTTTGACTAGCATGGATCATGTTTGTTCCTTAGACAGTATTGATAATATTAGTGTTAATTTTAGAAGCAATATCTTTAGTAACAATTTCGATTTACAAGAAAGGGAGTTTGAATTGTAAATGTATCTTTTTAAAAAATTCCTGTAAAAAGCTTAAGAAAATAACTAAAGATTGATCTTGGTTATGAAAACAGAAAAATGGAGAACGTTCTTGATTTTATTACAAAACATAGAACGTTCTTTGATTAGCTTAAAACAAAAAAAAGTTTGTGTTTTATCTAAGTTAATCAATTAAGTGTAACAAATAAGGAGAAAGAATAGAGAATACCACACAAAGAAATATCATGGTTCACCCAACTTGGGTTACGTCCAGTCCTCACACTGTGAGATTTTCCACTAAGTGTATAAAACAAAGAACCTCCTTGATTTTACAGCACCTATTCTAGATCAACCTCGATCTATTTCAATCTATATTACTTTCCACCCAAAAAGCAACAATAGCATATATCTAACTTTGATAGGATTTCAATGCAATCTAAACAAACTATAAAGAAACTCTTATAGTTTGAGTTTTTACAATAAAATTGTTTTTGACAGAATCTGATATTTCTCAACTCTCGTTTGAGAATTGATTCTTTACAACGGATTCACTAATAATTACGCAATCTAATATGAGAATACAAATCTTCCTCTTCTTTGCGAAATTTCAAAACTTCAAATATGTGCATGTAATTGATTTTTAGGATTTTTCAACGCTTGAATTTCTTGCTTTGATCCTTGATATTAGCCTTCTATTTATAGGCTTTAGAAGCATTTACTGAAGGTCAAAAAGAGTTGTTGGTAGTGCTCTATAATTTTTACTGAAACCAATATTTCAGATTAAAAATAATTCAGCTTTAAAAAACTGCTTTTTGACTTTTCTGGTATAGCTTTAAATCAGTTTTTCCTTCTAGTTAAAAAGCCTTTGAAGTTTCTCCCTTGATCTTGGGTGGTACCGTCTCGATCTTGAGTCTTGAATGTAGCCAAAGGAGTTTGGGGAAGAATTATAAGTCATTGCAAAAGAGAATACATTACTGCTGGAGTTATGCAGAAAACGGAGATTAATTATCAATCTGGATCTGTCAATTTGATCTTTCTTGAGATTTGATGATCAATTTGGAGTTCCTGTTTTAATCATTATGGATGTCATTTGCAATGTGTTATCATATATCAAGGTTGATCAAACTTTCTTGACAGTTTAACTTTTAGAGTTACAAACTGTCTTTATTTTTTACTGTCTTTGAGTCCTTTTATTTTAGTGATCATATAACCTTTTTAAGCTTGGATGCATCCTATTTGTTCCTTGTCATGTACTGATTCAATTTGAATAAATTTCCAGGGTAGACTCTTTGTTAAAGAGGTAGAAAAAGATTGGTCAATATGTTGTGATGAACATTTTTGAAGCTGGCGATCTTTTTCTGTTTTAATGTTCTTATTGTTGTCTTCTTTGCTTTGCTTGATTATGTTCTTAATTAAATTCACTCAAAAGCACATGTTAAATTAACATAATATTTTAGAATCATAATTATCTTTCTTAATTAACCTTTGTTTATTTTCATCAAAACTTTAAAAATGGAGTTTGTCTCAACAATATCTTCATTTAATCAATGAAGATTGATTGTTCATGAAGCTGACTTGATCATTCTTAGACCGGGAGAACATTCTCCGTTTTCCAGATTTTATTAAGAATGTTTTTCGTTCTTGTATGTTTAGATATTTTCCATTTTATACTGATTTCTTTGCTTTTTTAAATCCTATCTTTAATTTAATACACTCAAAAGCATCAGTTAAATTAACATAACATTTAGAATCATAATTAACATTCTTAATTAACCTTTGTTTATTTGATCAAGTTGAAAAAAAAAGTATTTGATTGTGTTTGTTGGAGATGAGCTTACGCTCCATATAAATGAGTATTAAACTTCACAAAGAGATGAGGTTTAAACTCCACATGGATGAGTATTAAAATTCACAAAGAGATGAGGTTTAAACTCCACACAGACGGGTCTTGTACCCCATATATGGATGAGTATTAAACTTAACAAAGATATGAGGTTTAAACTCCACATGGATGAGTATTAAACTTCACAAAGAGATGAGGTTTAAACTCTACACGGATAGGTCTTGCAACCCATATATAGATGAGTATTAAACTTCACAAAGAGATGAGGTTTAAACTCCACATGGATGAGTATTAAACTTCACAAAGAGATGAGGTTTAAACTCCACATGGATGGGTCTTGCAACCCATATATAGATGAGTATTAAACTTCACAAAGAGATGACGTTTAAACTCCAAATGGATGAGTATTAAACTTCACAAAGAGATTAGGTTTAAACTCCACATGGATGAGTCTTGTATCCCAGATATGGATGAGTATTAAACTTCACAAAGATATGAGGTTTAAACTCTACACAGATGGGTCTTGTACCCCACATATAGATGAGTTTTAAACTCTACAATGAGATGAATTTTAAACTCCACACAGATGGGTCTTGTACCCCACACTGGATGAGCTAGTGCTCCACATGATTATATAATACTCACTTTGCAGAAGTAGTATATCTCCACCATCGCATTGATTGATTATTTTCTGCAAAATAAATGTGTATATTGGAATTATTTGATTATGACAGATGTGGATTATTGTTAATTTAATTGATGAGTTTTTATTAATTATTGGAAGTAGTTGGTTATTATAGAGAAATCTTAGTAATATCATGAATAGTTCTAAAGAATATTTTTGGATGAAGGCATGTGCCATGATCGACTTTCTGATTACCGCTCCGGCTGAGAATAATACTTATCTTAAAATTTTGTGTATTATTCATTGAAATTTTGTATCTCACTAAAGTGTTGTTTTCATATACTGAGACCGTTGGGAACATCGAGAGATAAGGAGTCCTACCTCCCTTGAGAAGAGTGATTTCCTTCGATTAGGTTAGTAGATCAAGTATAAGTAGACATAATGTTTACATCGTACTTTATGTCAGGATAAGATACTATTTGCCCAATTTTGAATATTTTAATTATTAAAGATTTTTCAATTGTAAGGATTTATTTTGAGATTTCATAACATTACTTCTTTTTAATAATTCATTATTTATTACATTACCTTATTCTCTTATATAGTTTATGAATTGTTTTCCGTTATTATCTCAATTTTTATACACACGTAATTAAGCGTTACATACAAATTAATTATACACAAAATTAATTAGATGAAAGAGTAAGATAATTAGTCTCAATAACTAAATTTATGATATGTTTTCTTCTGATAACTATTGTTTCCATTTTTACTGATAAAATGAACATTAGAAAAGAAATTTTGAAAGTTTTTTGAAAATGTAGTTTAAAAAAACTGAATATTCTTAAAAGTTGTTAAAAAATGTCAAAACATTGTTTTAAGAAATATATACCCTTTACTTGACTTCTATTATGATCTCTCTATATTAATTAAAAAGAAGAATCCAAAATCAAATATCATTTTAGTCACTTCCATATAAATTATAAATTATATGAAAAATGTTTTTAGAAAGGAATGTGTTTTTTAATGCCCAAATCAAATAATCAACTTCCTTAAAAATATAAAGTTGTGTCACTTTGTCAAACATGATAAATTGATAATACATAGAGGCAATGTTCAATATATACAACTCTTTAATTAAAAAGTGAAAAATGACATAATCAACTGGCACATCATATATAAGGGTGGAAAACTCACTTCAATAAAGAAAAAAGAGAATAAATAAAATAATATATTATCATTATTATTTTATTTATTATTTTATTTATTTTTTTTCTCTTTTCTACTAGAAAATTGAAGTCCATTTGATATAGTAAGTTTTATGCATATAATAAAATATCACTTTACACCCACCTTGAAAGAACTTCACTTCACACTTTAAAGTGTATGCTGCTATATAGTTAGGCATCCCAATCACAACATAGAAAGCATATCTTCCTCCATCGTTGCTTTCTTGATTGACTTTTATTAGCTTCCATCATTCTCACTGGACTTCCACTCCATTCCACAGATAATCTGTAATTCATTCACAACCTTAACTATTTATAACAATGTTTTCTGAAATGTCAATAACATAACTGTATGTACGTATGTTTGAAATGAATTTGACAAAAATATAGTTTTTGTCAAACTCACATTAGCCTACGGTAATTTTATCAAATTCATATAACCATGTTATTGTATCTTATAACTAGTTAGTAAAAGAAAGAAAAAAAATTGATTAGCTAGTCTATATCATTGTTTTACAAAATTGTTTCTTATATTTTGGTTTTCAAAACTAAAAATTCAAAACAGATAATAGTTATATTTTTAAACATTTAAAAAAATTAGAAAACCAGAACATAAATTTAATCTATATATCCATCTATCTTAAAGAAAACTCTTTCATTGATAACACTCAACTTTAACTCATTTATTTTATAAAAAACATGTGATGTTTTTATTTATTTTTTATTTTTTGTTTATTTTTATCTTGATGAAATACTTTTGAATTTAAACAAAAGTAATGCAAACTTCAAGAAATAAAAATAGAAAATGCTTGTACATTTTGATTTTTCCACATCCATGCAATATTTGACAAGATCTATTAACTACTAATGTATATAAATAAACAAGAATGAAGAAACTTACATAGGAAAAGCAAATGAGTGTGTACTGCTGATGCTATCATTAGATTGGTGAGAGGCAATGCTAGAAGTGTGTGCATGACCAACATATGATGTTGGACCAGATTCAGATTCCAATTCACTATTAGAAGTCTCTTCATAAGGATTATCAACTTGTCTTTTGTCTGAACTTTTTAGACTTTGTAAGTAACTTATATCAGGTCTATACATGTTTGTGTCAATCACTTGTACACAGTCTGTGCTATTTGGAAACTCCACTCTGCTGCAACTTGTTCTTAAAAGTGAGTTTATTTTCCAATTCTCAAAGGACCTACTTTCCTTTTTGAATGCCTGAGAATTTTAAAAAGAAAAAAATGGTTCAACAAATTCAGAGAGGTAACATTTTGATTCAAAAGGATACAATTAACTTGTCATCATGAATAAATTATGGAACAAATATAATGAATGATAAAGAATATCAAAATTTAGTTAATCTAATTCATCAATTGTAATTTTAATGCCAAAGGGAATTGCATACTCACAAGATATCTTATTGGTGTAAATTTTCTAAACATTAATTCTTCTGAATTTAAAGAGATAAAATAAAATGTTCAAAATGTCTAACCTCTCTAAGTGTAAGTGATCTTGTATTCATTATACGGTGGCGATCAATTGAAAACTTGTCTCCTGAATCAACCTCCAATTCACTTTTCATCATAAAGTTTCTGAAATCATGAATTTTCATTGCATCCTTAAAGGAAGGTTGTCCAGAGGCACATTCTGATACAAATGAATTCATTGACATTGCTTCCATATTTCTTACATTTAAATCACTTCTTCTATTCATGTCAAACTTTGGTAAAACGTCCCTATCAATGCAAATGTCCTTCACATATTGCTGATGATGATCCTCTTGAATAAAAACAACAAGCTCAGGTATCTCATAGTCTATTGCATTAATGTCTTTAGAAAAATTCTTTCCTTTGATAAAATCCGACATGTCGCCGGAACCATTGTTAGTACGATGATCTACATTGAACCATTTGTGTATTGGAACCTCCCTTATCACAAAATTATTACTCTTCTGTTTGTCATGAAACTTTTTCTTGTGGTCTTCATTTCTTTGTTCTTCACAATAGAATAAATTTGAATGTTTCTTGCTGGATGATTTTGAACTCCACATCTTGTTATAACTATCACTTGACACTGCATTGGAAAGAGTGGTGTCAGTTCCATGCAATTCAAATGCTGACATAGAGGGAAAAATCTTGGCTATCTATTGTTCAAGAGATATACAAATTGACACGACACTGGAAAATAGACTATTTACTCTGTGAAAACATTTTCTATTTTTTATTTCTTAAATTAAGTGTTTATTTTATCTGATAAAAGACTCTTAAAATAATCGATTGTTATGAAAATAAAATAAAATATTAGTTGATAAAGATGTATTTCCAAAAATAATAAAAATATTTGTTTGACTTTTTCATTATTTTTAGAAATATATATTTATTCACTCTCTTTTTATCTATTCAGCCCATTGTTTTTGAAAACAATGAATATATAGTTTGAGACCCTTTATCAAGAATAAGGTTCAAGGTTGGATCTCTATTGCTAACAAACCAACCATTAACATATAAAAAAACAAAACTCTCTTTTCAAGTGTACAATATAGCAATGTAATTTGTTCCTAAGGTATTATGCAAACAATCAAAATCCCTCATTTCTAGAAATCCTATTGGCTTATGTAAACATTTCTCTCTATTGATGTCAATATATGAATAATTAATCTACACATCTACAAAAAATATGAAAGAACAAAATTGTTTCACTCTAGGTGGACACATGACATTTGGTTACTTAATTTCATCTTCCATTGAAAATGAAGGCAGAATTAATGTATAAATTTAGATGAAAAATGTTTTGAAAACAGGATTTTTTTTAGGGGATTCCAAAGTAGAACATATTAGAGAGATTGATAAACAAAGTATTCAAGTATAGGAAGAAAAAGAAAGATCTGAAAGAAAAATGCAAAATGAATAAATTTGGCTTACATGATTCTGTTGTGTGTATGAAATTAGGCTGTTTCACAACTCAAGCATATGAAAGAAGAATCAAATCTCTCATAATTTGATTACAAAAAATTAAGGACAATGGAAGAATATACATCAAGTGTGTTTACACATTAATTAAATGATTAAGAGAATGGATTCCTTAACATAGATAAATCTTGTTTTCCTGATAAATAAATAAAAAATCATCCTAATAGAAAAAACATATGAACATAGATTTTCAAAAGCAAAAGATTTTCAAAAGCAAAAAAAAACAGTCAAAAAGAAGTATCACCTGTTTAATTTATGAAACAATTGTAACTCTACCAGCTCTAGTTAATACTACTTATTACCTGCAAAAAAAGAAACGCAAAATTGAGACCAATCTAGCTAGTTTCAAATAGATAAGAACGGTTAGTCAAAGAGTAAAGAGAAAAAAACAATGTACAACAATAAATGGACAGTTCAATCTAATTAATATTCTTAAAACTAAATACCAAACAACAATGGACAACACAAATGTTGCTTCTATACCCTCTCTCATGTTCAATACATGCTTGCTACACACCTGTTTTTTATTTTTGGTTTTATATCTATTCTTCTCAAACACTCTTTCTCTTTTTCTCTTTGGTATCATCAACAAATCTGCATGACAATAACAAAAATCAGCTTACTTTTTTTATGTATATATATACTAGGTGTAAATTTTTCTTTAACTTAATACCTTATATGAAGTCAATATAAATATTTTTACATTATCAATTAATTATATTTGTTACGTAATTAAACGTGTAATTTTTTGACATTAAAAAATATTCTACACCAATTATGTATCAAAATTAAATTATATCTTAAATTGAAGGATTATCATTCACTAAGTGAGGGTAAAGCATTAATTGACATTCTAATTTGATAAAAAAAAATTAATAATAATAATAATAATCGACCTACTGTATGAGGAATGGGGTACAAGATGAAAGGTTACGTTGAATGGGTTCATCACTTTGTCTATACCATCATCAAGCGTAGTAGGCATTGTTATCATGATTTCTTATTAAGGAAGAAAAATAGAAAACCTTTCATTTTAAATTGGGACCCAACACAATCTTTTTCCACCTTCAAATTTATCATTTAATTGGAGGAGTTTTTTTTTTTTTAAATAAAAACAAACAAACAAACACACAATTGATTTGAAAATGCAAAGCACAAGGTTCGTCAAAATAATTATAAAATAGTCAATTTCACGAGAGAAACAATTAAACCATAATTAAAGAGTTAAACCTCTATTGTCAAATATTATATAACAAGAAAATCTAAAATGCTAAATTTTAAATGAGTGATTTGAATTTTATGACTGGAAAAAAAATATTAATTAAAATGAATATTTTAAAGTAATCATGAAAAGAGTGAGAAAAAATTATTAAACTAAATACAGAATAAAGACTTTTCATTGTTTGACATTTATTCTTTCTTTTAAAATATGAATTATATTAAGCATTTCTTAATCAATTTATATCAATTATTAATCAATTCCAAAAAAAAATATATTCCTAATTTGAACGTTGAATGGGACAGGGAGGTTACACCGTTACCTAAATAGGATAAAAGGATTATTTTTAAGGACCCTGCCCAAAACACTTCATAAGGAATTACTTTAAATTGTTGTTTTAGTAAAAATACAACATTCATTATAGGTAGCGTATAGAGCTCATGTGTCCCACCTGTATTTTGTATCATAGCAACTTTATTTATTTACAATTAATTGCAATTAGCAACTTTATTAATTAGCATGCACTCTTATCTAAATTATGTGATATAAACCTTACCGATGACTCTTAAAAACAAATATGCGTTTCAATACTCAATTTGTCAAGAAAAATAGTACTCTAAAATTGTTTTGGTTATTTTGATTCTCCAGGTGGTATAAGGGTTTTTCGAGATTATTTTCTTACTAATTGGTTAGTGTATGTGCAGTTTAAATAAATAAATTTTTAATTAGGAGGCACACAATGTGTGTGGAATTGTGGAGGATAGGTGTTTTGAGGAGAGGAGATTAAACAAATTGTTTAGGATTGTGATAGTTTCAAGAGTTCATATGAGGTTAATTTTGGTTTCTTAAATTTCTCAAGTTTTGATGGAATTTTCATGTGAATAGTAGTAGATCGGTGATAAGGGCAAATTACACATTTATTGTCCTTATTCTAAATAAGAATTGTCCTTAGACTTTGAATGATTACCGCCTAGTAGCACTTGTTGGATGTATGCACCAAGATTTAGCAAAGGTTATTGCAAATAGATTAAAAGGTGTGATTGGTAAGGTTATTTCAAAATATCAATCTACTTTTATTAAGAGATGTCACATCTTAGATGAGATTTTTGTGGTTAATGAAGTTGGGGATGAAACAACAAAGAGGAAGAAATAACTAATTATGTTGAAAGTGGAGTTTGAAAAGACATATGACTTTATGGAATGGGATTACTTGAATATGGTCATGACTTATATGAAGTTTCCTAAGAAGTGAAAAAGTTGGATATTGGCTTGCTTGAGTACAACTTCAGCTTTTATATTGATAAATGGTTGTCCCACTGATGAATTTCTATTAAAGTGTGGACTTAGACAGGGAGATCCATTGTCCCACTGATAAATGGTTGTCCCATTGTGAGAAATATGTATATTTTTAATATGGCTTTATTAGATAAGTAGCGTTGGAGGTTAAAGACTTACTCTAGTGGATTGTAGTATATTGTGTTTGCTAACAAATATAGGTTGATGTTTGGTCCAGGGGTAGTAGAGCTTATATCAAATCGAGTTGGTGGAAAGATATTCATAGTTTGAATAAAGGTGGGGTGGAGGTGAATTGGGTATCAATTAAGCTTTCTAAAAAAGTTGTTAATGGGGAAAATGATTTTTTGATATAATCCTTGGGTAAAAGGTGGGAACTTTGTGGGATAGAATTAACAATTTGTTCGGTGTAGTGACTAATAAAAATATATCAGTGACTAGTGTGCATAGATTGGAGCTGAGAGTTGTGATGGGGGTGGCGTAGAAGTTTGTTTCAATGGGAATAGTTGTTAGTAAGAAGGAGTATGCTTTGTTTGCTAATATTGTCTTGTAGGATGATGTGGAAGACATTTGGATTTGGTTCATAGGTCAAACTAATTGAGTACATGGTAAAAAAGGTGTACAAGTTGTTGACGTTACATGGTGGCTTTTACTCAATCATTTATCCACAAAGGATAATTTATTGATAAGAAGTGCTCTGGATGCAAATTTAAGGGAGTGTGTGGGGATTACAGAATGGAGAAAAATACTTAACATTTGTTCTTTGATTGTCATGTGATGATCCACTATTGTTACTCCAAAAGTGGTTTTTAGCTACGATTCTTTTATTGATGTTTTGATTATAACAAAATAAACAAATAAAAAATAATTATCTCTTAACTATATTTGCTAATTGTATAGATTAAACTAAAAGACAAATATTTATATTAATGATTATCTATTTTAAGGAAGCATAAATTATGAGTAAGTTAGAGATAATAATGTAAGTGTTTTTAGCACAAATAATATTATCACATAATTAAAAAGTAATAATGTTTATTAATAGTGTAAGTCATGACATAGCAATAAGAAGTAACATTACAATTATCCTCTAATCAAAAAGGAAAATAACACTACAATTATCATCTGTCTATGGCCCAATTTAACTAAGAGTCAAAACATTCGCTTATCATCTGACTTTTGAATGAAGTCTCTATTAGAATCAACACTCTAATTTAAAGTCAACATTGTTAAGTCAAATAATTGAGCCCATAACTTTGAAGAAATCAACATCTTTTCATCCTTTAATGGCTACAAAGTTAAACAAAGAGATCAAAGCAATGCTTTGAAGAATCTGTTAAAATTGTGTATGACTATGTTAAACGTGCTTCTGTTAAATCTAATTACAAGTTCACTACGATAATTATGCGTCTGATAATTTTGATAAACTAGTTGATCATTTGGTAAACACTTCAAGTCAACACTCTGATAAAGTCAACGCTCTAATAAAAAGTTAACTTTCTTAAGTCAATCATCTGAATCCCGAACCATAAAAAAGACAACTCCTTCTGCTCGTCAAAGATGGAATTACCCTCTAATTGAAAAAGCGCATGACATTCTTTGAAAGTTTCACCCTCTAAGATATGTTTTCTTAAATCAAAATACATTGAATTAATTATGTAAATATATATGGACATGTCTTAAAGGATGATTTTCCATAAATATTGATTCAAGATCTTCGATTGTAATATCTTCAACAGATACATTCGTCAATATTTAAGTAAAATCGATCAATTTGAAAACAGTGATAGAAAATGAAAAAGGCAATGTTCTAAGAAGATTTTTGAAAAATCCTATAACACATCAAAAGAAAAGAATGAATAAAAAATCCTTTTAGTAAAGAGTTATTAGAATTGTTGTAAATCAGTCAAAGTGTCTCACACACTTAAATAGAAAGGATATAGGACTTGAAATATAATATCCTTTCAATGAGAGTTAGAATTCTAGAAATAGACTTTGTGTCAATTCATACACAAACTGAAACTGATGTAAATTAGTCCAATAGGGGCAACAACTCTTTCATCCATAAGAAGTACCTGAAGAGGTGTAAGATACTTAAGAACTTCACCAACAACTTGCCAAAAAGAAGAGAAGGGTGTTAACTGTAACAATCTAAAGAGGCATAAGGAAAATAATCAAAGTCTAAAGAGGTAGAGGAAATAATACTTGTATGTTATTGTTTAAATATTGGATAAAATCATCGATTGTACGGAGGCAAAATCTCTCTTTTATATGAGGATAAGATGTAGCAACAGTCTGATGTAAATTAGTATAAAAAAATTTGTGACTCTTCTCTTTCTCTACAATGTTATTTTAATCTAAGTTGATTATGCTTCAACTTTATTTTTTTTTAAACTATTTTATAATTATAAGTTGAATGATTTAATAAAGAACATATATTTTTGATTAAATAACTCTAATAATTTTCAAAAATGACAAAATACAATTCAAACCATTCCATCTCCTAATTTTCTTATATTTTTCAACACTTTCAAATGTGGGGAGAAAATTTGAAGTGGTGGAATATTAAATATGCTCTTTTGAACGTTGCTTTGGATCATGCAAATAAATTTAGTGGCTTAGGGAGGCGCTTTGGATCATGCAAATAAATTTAGTGGCTTAGGGAGGCGTGGAAGGAAAGATAGTCATGTTATGAATGTTTGATTAGCTTTTGTTTGGTCAATATGAAAAATGAAGAATTAAATTATTTTTCGCTATCAAACTTTCAATGTTAATCAAATTCTAGATAATATCAAGTTTTTATCGTGGTGTTTGACTCGAACTCAAAAGCAAATATTTGTGTTATGCTTTTGTTCAATGATGTTTACATCATGAGTTTTGTTTGATATCTTAGAGATATTTTAATTGTTGACACTGAATTTGGTATTAGAAGATATAACGTTTATAAACATCATTTTTTCCGACAAATTTTGTGCACAAATTATCTTTTAATATACATAATCTAGTCTTTAGAAACACACTTGGTGTTGGTTAAAAGATTTATACTCTTGTGGTTAATGGACAAATTTCTTATCTCAAATTCAAATAAAAAATTTCATGTGAGTTAATGAAAGTATTATTTATCATATCTCTTCTTCTAAGTTCTAAGAAGAAGAAAAAATATACTCAAAAATTACTTAAAATCTTGATGTGGGACTAACTAGAGTAACACGTTACCCATTTTACGCACAGGACTAGCATGTTTCTTTTGTTTGACTTATCTAGGAGTACTATTACTGCGACCACTAGCTTAATATTATTATTGTAGCTATCCTATTTGGTTTTAATTAATATTTTTTCAATTATACTTATTATTACTTACTAGTTAAATCTTTTACTTTTATCATTTTGTAAAAACAAAACAATAATAATCACTATTAAAAGATTATACAAAAGTAAAAATAAAACTCCTTAATTTTCTCTCACTTGTTTCTTCTATATATTACATAATATCTTTTTATGGTTTAATTAAACCACATTTTTTTTCTTTTACATTACCAAAATAGTAAAAACATTAACAAAATTTATTTTTAGTGGTGTAAACCGTTGAATATTATGTTTTTTGTTTTTGTGTATTATTAATTTAAATATCATATTAATATTTAAATTAAATTATCAACTAAACTTT